>JAJAGP010001128.1:201888-231456 GCA_025084515.1 Ancistrus triradiatus
CACATACAAAGCCACAGACCCAGTAAATGTGTCCAGATGTTGCCGGTCTCTGTATGAATCCTGAAGATGCTTCCGAAGCAGGCTCGGAATGATGGCATAGGGGGCCGATGACCATGAAGCAGGTAGTCATTATCCTTCAGCCAATCAGGAAGCAGATGGAAAGGGATTACTCGCCAACGCCCTTCCCAAACCTAGCAATAATATCAGTCACAGGAGAAGAATTAAATACAAAGCACTACTATGCTTTAATAGGCAAGTGCTTTACTTATTTGTTTTTCCAATTAAGCATTTAGCAATTTATGTCATTATACAAACTACATTACAGTCGGCCCTCCATATCCAGACATTCAACAAACCATGGACCAAAAATATGGGGGTCCAGAAAGCAAACCCTGAATTTGTGCTGAACCCACATAAATGCCCACAATTTCACAGATCATCAGTGTCTCTCTAGCATGTGCTGTTTGAGCACTGTTCACCTGGCTCCTCATGGATTTTGGTGTCTGTAGGGGGTTCTGGAACCAATCCCCATTGATACGGAGGGTCAACAACATTAATAAAATACATAAATCATAATAAATCATTTGTTATTGTTAGTGGATATTCTTTTCAAGGCATTATTTGGATTTCATTACTCGACTGTGATAACTGCATATTCATCAGTTGACCATGTGAGGCACCCTACGCTTGAAATGGAGCCCAATCCCTATTCCCAACATTCTACAAACTATTACGTAGCACTATTACTTAACCAACAGAACTGCAAAATAAATTCTGACACTTCCTTATATGCCAATTACTGTGTGAAAGCAGACTCGGCGCACACGCACACACCCCAGTTCCCTATAACCATGTGGTTTGAAACATGCCTGGCATACAAGATAACAGCTTACACATGCTGACTAAGAAAAATACCTAATGAAATGAATTCTTCGCATTAGAAAGGTAGAACTCTGCTAATGGATCATGTGTTTAATTAATTATTACATAACAATGAATTTATTCTGAAGCTTATATTCTCCACACATAAATAAAGAAAATAATATTTAACTGTGAGCTGCCAAAAATGTGATTAATCACAATTAACATGATAACATTTCCTTGTTGGATTTTATTGCCATTGCCAGCACAGAACGAGGGCTATGTAATACATAGCATTATATAGGTAAATATTTATATAGTCACAGAAAAAGCACTCTCATTTATATTAATATACAGTTTATATTCTGCTTATTCTTTATTTTGGTTTTAGTGGCGACTGGACTTTGTAGTCCTACAATTACAGACTGTAGTCCATCTGTTTCTCTACATACTTTGTTATCCTCATTTACTCTGTTCCCCAATGGTCAGGACCCCCACAGGACCAGCACAGATCAGGTACTCTTTGGGTGGTGGATCATTCTCAGCACTGCAGTGACACTGATGTGGTGGTGGTGTGTTAGTGTGTGAGCTGGTACGATTGGATCAGAAACAGCAGTGCTGCTGGAGTTTTAAAACACTTCACTCACTGTCCACTTTATTACAGATATTCACCATATTGCTCCACCTTGTAGAGACAATAGCTCAGCTGTTGCTGCACAGTTTGAACCATCTAATCCTTCATCAGTGCTCACTGGACACAGCCTACAGGATGCTGGTGGCTGGACATTGCACTGCTGTCTCTGATCCAATTGTACCAGCTGAACACACACTAACACCACCACCACATCAATAGCCAGGTTTCCATCCAAACTTTTCCCAAATGTTATGCGCGATTATGAAATTTCGGCAGAAAAATGTGAATTAAGTTAGAAACTTTAGATGATGATTAGGGGTGGCATTGAAACAAACATGAATGGAAGAAACCAAATACAGTCTTTTAGCAGAATAATATTTGCAGCCATTTACAATCCTGGTACAGGTGTGTTCAGGGCTTAAATGTGTGTGTGTTGGTTTGCCCGGCAGCACACATGATACGGCTGCCTTTACCACATCCCATCTATCCGTGTAATATGAACGTTTCCATTCAGTCGGGTTCACTATTAAATCAGATATAACTGTAACAAAAGCGATTTGGTTTGTTTATGGTCGGATCAGGTAGAAGGAAATCATGTGACGTGATCTGTCGATCAGTTTGATACGTCACCATTTATCCGAAAAACCCTTTTCCATCACCTTTTTCTGCATTTCGGCTTTAGCGATATTCTAACTTTCCACCTCATCCTGGATTCTCAGGAAGAACAACATTAATCAGAGACTGCTGGTGTCCTTCTTTCGTTCCACTATAGAGCATCCCCACTCACAGTAGGGCTGCAACTAACGATTATTTTAATAATCAATTAATAGGTCGATTATTTTTTGAATCGGATTAAAAAAAAAAAAAAAAAAAAAAAAAAAAAACTTTCCACGTCTTTATTCAGAAATATAACATTAAATAATTGCTTACATAAAATAACTGCTTACAATAAATGAATAATAATAAATTAAATTCATTAATAAATTAAAATAACAAATTAAATAATAAAGAAAAATAAGTGCATCTCTGATGCAAACACTACATACAAACTCATTCACTCCCTTCCTTTAGGAACTTTGCATTGCAATCCAAAAATGCGTTTTGCGTTTTCATGTGGACAAAGTTTTTTGTTTAAACAGTGCTTGTGTGGACGGGATGTTTTTTATAAACGAATTTGAAAACCCCCGTTTTAGAAAATACCCGTGTACGTGTGGACATAGCCTTAACGCTAACTTATTTTGAAGATTCCACGTCTGCGCCGGCTCCGTAAGCGGATATGATAAGGCGGGGGACACATAAATCATCAACACAACGAATCGATAATGAAATTCGTTGTCAACGCTTTTAATAATTGATTATTATCGATTTTATCGATTCGTTGTTGCAGCCCTAACTCACAGACTCACATGGTTGTCCAGCTGCACACAAAAAAGAGCTACAGAGGATTGTGAGGTCTGCAGAAATGATCATTGGGGGTTCTCTACCCACCCTGGAGGATCTACACAGCTCTTGTTGTCTTCAGAGAGCCCACAAAATTATTATGGACGTTTCTCACCCCGGTCACCATCTCTTGGAGCTTCTACCATCAGGTAGATGGTACAGAAGGATTAAAACAAGGACCAACGGGCTCAGAAAGAGCTTTTACCCCACCACAGTTCGGGTAAATAACTCTTTTTAATCCATTTTTGAATATAATATGGGACTGTGCAATATTTACAATTCATTGTTACAAGGGAAATGTGTAATTTTTCGCTAAATTTTTTGCGTGTAATCTGTGTTTGCTGACAGTAGGTTTTGGTTTCTTATCATTGTGTTTATTTTTTATTTTTTCATATTTTTCTATAGTTATTATGTAAATTATAGTTTCTGTAATTTTTTGTCGGTTTCACTGCAAAGTATGGCACCATAATTTTGTTATACCTGGTATAATGACAATAAAGATATTCTGATTCTGATATTTGGGTGTTTTTTCAAATTTTGGACTTTTTCCATTTACCGTATTTTTCGGACCATAAGGCGCACTTAAAATCCTTTAATTTTCTCAAATATCGACAGTGCGCCTTTAAATGCGGTGCGTCTAATGTATGAATTAATTCTGGTTGAGCCTTCTGACCTAGAACCGATTGTAGATGGTACACGGCGCTCATAAATCTGTCAAAATGTTTTAGCACGGTCTTGGTAAGTTACGAAGCTTACGGCAAACGTAGTGCGCAGCATCGCGGAGTAATACGGTATGTGCTTCAGCATTAGGGTACGTGCATTCATTCATTTATTTTCGAAGAGGATTTCAAACTCAGCGCAGTACAACATGGACATAGAGCAACTGCGAGAGAATTCAACATTAACGAATCAATGGTACGGAAGTGGAGGAAGCAAGAAGACCAAACTGAGCTTCCGACGGAACTTAAGAGTTTTGTTTCATTTCATGCGTCTTACAACCCGGTGCGCTTTATGTATGAAAATATACCCGTTAGCAGCCGATCGTTGATATTGCGTCTTATAATCCGGTGTGCTTTATGGTCCGGAAAATACGGTAGGTTTTTCTTTGCGCATTTTCAAAATCTGTAAAAACTTGGTGGATGGAAAACCCACTAAGGTCACTGCAACGCTGAGAATGATTCACCACCCAAACAGTTCCTGATCTGTTGATATCAAGATTAAGGTACTGGACTATGGACCAGACGATGGACAAGCCGCCACTGCTGAGACCAACAATTGCTTGGACTGTAAGATTGTATTAGTTGTGAGTTGCTCTGGAAAGAGCGTCTGCTAAATGACATAAATGTTAATGATTCGTGGTGGGCCTGTGGGGGGTCCTAACCATCAGAGAACAAAGTAGAGGGGGTACAGTCTGTAACTATAGAACTATAAAGTTCAGTGACTGCTGCAGGTTCCATTCATTGTGCCAATAGTGCTTACATACGTTATTTTTATGACAACACTTGTGTGATTAAGTCGATTAAATATTTATTCCTTTTATAGCACCAGTAACAACATATATAATATCCAGCACATCGTTAAGACCACAGAACTATATTGAGCATGGAGACCCAAATTTGTCTACCTTGTGTACAAACTCCTCCATCTTCTCCATGGCATGGTGAGCCTGCAGAGGCAGTTTGACCTTCTTCAAGTCTTCCTCCTCACAGTCGTCCTCATCATCCTCATCCTCATCCTCATCTGGATATGCTGCAGCAGCCTGTTGTACATAAATCTAAATGAGTAAGGCCAATAATGATGCTGAAGAATTAGTGTGCTTCACCTTTGTGGTTGTGAGAGTTTCTGTTCACACACATGTAACTCTACTAGCACAATGATTTACCAGCTGTTACATTGCTCTTACGCTGAAATATCACTCACTCTGGGTTTATTAGAAGATTTTGGACCCGTCAGCAGCGGCCCGAGCTCAGCAATCTCCATGTCCTCCATGTTCCCCTCATCCTCCGAGACTCGGTATTCGGCATCGCTGCTGGAGCCGTGGCTGCCATGGTGTCGTGTTGTCATGGGAAGACAAGGCTAAAGCTTCCCAGAGTCACAGCGTACCAGCTAACAATCAACGCTGTGTGATCCTGTAGCCAGGGACATTAATGAACATTCATAGAATGAGTGTGTAATATTAATGTTGAAAGCTAGACTTGAATCTGAAAACTGATTGTGAAAACAGGATTGGCGTATCACCTGACTCAATAGAGGAATCTTTCAAATTTATGCACAAATTCATTTCCAAGAATGCGCCACTTAACAAGCATCCGATGAACGTTCATCCGGCTTAACAACTGAGGTCTTAAATTATAACAAATAATAACAGGAAAGACAAGTCTATCTTTTAACTCCAGACGTTGCAGCTGTAAACAGCTGGTCAAATGTATAAAGGTTCAGCATGTGTATTTTTCATTAAATCTATTTGAATGAATATTGATTTACTTACTTATGCAAGTAGTTAAAGATAAACTAAGTAGCATTCCATTGCGGTCTGTGTTGCGCATGGACACTTAGGTGTCGCAAAAAAGACATGTAAAATGGAAAACTTTGCAATGGAACACTTATACTCTGCATAAATGGTGATATAGCATTAGCTGTTCTGAAAATCTGTTTATATTCCAACGTGGACTGTGGTAGCCTAGCGGGTAAGGTACTGGACTATAGACCAGAAGGTCCAGAGTTCAAATCCCACCTTTGCCAAGCTGCCACTGTTGGGTCCTTGACCAAGGCCCTGCTTGGATTGTAAGACTGCATCAATTGTAAGTCGCCCTGGATAAGGGCGTCTGCTAAATGCTGTAAATGTGCACATTTATATTTTGGTTCTACAGTGTGTGAGTGTGTGTGTGTGTGTGTGTGTGTGTGTGTGAGTGAGAGATTGGTAATGCGTGCTTGTTCTGTACAGTTTGGAACAGTCTGACAGTGGATTGGATGACTGAAGTGCATTAAGTACAAAAGAAGAACACATCCTCATCCATGTGTTTTGTATTTCCTGGAGGGAGTGATGTTTAGGTTTAGGCTTTTAGGCTTAGGCTTTGGATGCAGAGTACATTTACATTTACAGCATTTAGCAGATGCCCTTATCCAGAGCGACTTACAATTGGTACAGTCTTACAATCCAAGCAATTGTGGGTTAAGGGCCTTGTTCAAGGACCCAACAGTGGCAGCTTGGCAGAGGTGGGATTTGAACCCTGGACCTTCTGGTCCATAGTCCAGTACCTTACCCGCTAGGCCCCACAGAGTAGATAGTAGTGTTTCACTCATGTTTTCAGCAGTAACTCTGACACACTTGCATATCACTTGTATTCAGTTCAGGGAAAATACTGTTTATATTTAAATTACAATATCCTAAAAAAGTTTATATGAATATCAATGTCCATGTCGGTCAACAACCTGTTTCACGCCAAGTAATGAAAAGTATTTCATCCCTTTGAAAAGAATGCAAAATACAGCTTTTATCTCCGACTCAGTTACAACAACCTCTAACATTTAGGAATGCATTCCAATAGATTTTCGAACATGACTGTGGGGATTCATTTCTATATAGCCACAAGACAAATCAAGAGGTTGGGTGTTGAGATCTGGTTTACCATCGTCGCTACAATTATACCTAAAATTGTTGGACTGGGTAAAAGTCAGTATGTGCCAGCCAAGTTGTCCAAACTCAGCACACCAAAATCAGTAAACAGCTCATGTTTTCTTTGTGCTCTGGGGCACTGTCATGCTGAGCACAAGGGAAATAGTGCCACAAGCTTGGAAGCTCACACTTTTTGAGAATGCCACATGTCCATCCAAGGAAGATTTTGTGAAAAATCTACTAGTGCTTCAAAATGTTATGTAGGAATATCACTAACATCATCAGTGGATTGTCTGTTAAGAGCAAACAGTCTACACATAAGCTGCATCTCAAACCACATATAATATTAATAACAATTATTTATATAGTGCCTTGCTAATACCCAAGACTTCTTTACACCGGGAGTGGAATGAAAAAAAAACAACATAAAATTACTTGACCAAATACAACATGCCAGTACTAAAAATGCTAAAAATGTCAGTTCCTGCTAACTTAGGTTTATATCCCATATGTGGCTTTCAGTGTAAAGGTCGGGTTGTATGTTTTCACTACCCTGCGACAGACTGGCACCCTGTCCAGGATGTTTGCATGTGCCCAGTGAATTCTGGGTCCCCATGACCCTCACCAGGATAAGTAGGGATAAAACAGAATATAAATGCTTTAGTTTGGAAATAGTGGGTCAAAACATTAAACAGAAATGTTTAATGTGGGAGTGGGTATATTTTTGGTCACTAGAGCAAACATATGAAAACATAAACGCCAACATTAAGTACCACATTTAAGTGTTACTAAAATAATATTTACATTTACAGCATATGCCCTTATCCAGAGTGACTTACAATAGGTACAATCTTACAATCCAAGCAATTGTGGGTTAAGGGCTCAAGGACGCAACAGTGGCAGCTTGGCAGAGGTGGGATTTGAACCCTAGACCTTCTGGTCCAGAGTCAAGTACCTTAACCACTAGGCTACCACAGCCCCACTTAAATACAACGTTATATTCAAGGATCTGTTTGTTTTGTCAACAGAACAACTACTTTTTGCACTAAAGAAGCCACCAAAACAAATGTGTGTCACCGCTGTCCAAAATAGTAGCACATAAGACAAGACCTGCAATTTGTTTTCGGTTTTGACATATTCAGTAATGATTACGTGGCAGAAGAACTAGTTTTTCCAGTTTCAACTGGTGGCGAAAACAGAACAAGCCAGCTATCTAGTATGAGGAGATTTCCGGATTTGCAACTGAAAAATAAACCACAATCAAGTTTAAACTTCGCTTAAATGATTAACCGACTGACCACATGCCATAAAGCTCAACGAGTTGCAAGTTGCATCACTGCGACTCCAAAAGCATACTAACGTACTGTTAAGTACGCAACAACAGAAAATACACGATCGCTTGTGTACTAACTTCATATACTATGTAGTATAGTAGTACGCGGCTAGAGCTGAAGCGTAGTTTGTAGCCGGGCTTGCTAATATGGGAAACGACCGGTTTCTGGATGTGGCTGAAGCAGAATTAATATTACAGGACATGTAACACTATAAAACTATAACGTAAAACTCTCCTTACCTGTTTAGGCTTGTTGGACGCGGCAGAGATGATTTAAGTTCTAGGCACACCCGGTAAACCAGTGTCAACAACCAGCAGCTAGCTAGCACACGTCATGTTAACCTTACCAATCAAACCAGGCGATCTAAATTGAGAATCTTCACTGTGCTGGAAGCAGAACACAAATTGCAGTAGATTAACCAGCCAGATTAACCCCAGACTGCCAATACGTTACTGTCTTCTTTATCTAGAGTAATTAGCTTTTATGTTCCAGATCAGGGCTGAGCAAAGGGAATATTGGTCTGGCTTGGAGTCGATTCCAAGAAGAATCGGTTATCCGAAGCCTGGCCTTGGGAGGTAAATGGGATTCGATTCCACAGGGTCAAAGAGACTTGCGTCAAGTTAGAGTTAAGCGATTCTGTTATTCCGTTTCTGTAGCGTGGTAAATAAATGTATTTCCTGCACACAACAAATAAGAGAAATCTCTAAGCAATTTGCATGAAATAACAAGATACCGTAGCAAATTACGACCAAACAAACATAAAAAAGCTTTATCTGCACTCAGAAAGGCATATCGAGACTCATTCCATGCCACATGGAATCATGGTGAGGTAAATAAACGTGTGAAGTAAACTTGTCGACGAGTAATAACAGTGCACTATGCTCGTAATTAATATAGTAATTAATATATAATTTTCATTTACAAGGTAGAAATTTCTTTGCTGTGTTTGGATTCGAGAATCGAAAAAAACCAGTGTTGTGGAATCGATCATCGGAATCGACTCCTGAATCGAGCACTACGTAATGGTTAATCAGCTAAACTGGCCTACTGAGATCCTTTCTTCCTGGAAGAAACAATGTGTCGATCACGTGCTTTCAGACTGCAGATAGTAAACATGATACAAGAGGATGATAAGGGTCATCAGACATGCTGATTAGACACAAATCATAAAGTGCAAGACTGTATGACATCATTAATGACTCATATGTAGGTTAAACATAACTGTAATAAATTACTTAAGTAATACAACTATGTAGTTTATGACTCGTTTCATTTCTAATAAGTGCAGTTATCAATCTGTTACTTCAGTTTTTCTTCTTATCTGATCTCTGTTATAGGTCAATATAGTGTAAACAAAGCATGGCATCCGTGGTTTCAACCCCTGCTTATTCCTGGGCAGTGCCAGTCCATCGCAGAGTTCTTTAACTGCAGCACCCCGGCTTTCAAGGTGATTTGAACCCAAGCCCCCAGTAACTTCCGTTTCCTGCAGCTGGCTCTTACTATTTAAGAACTGGAGGATAGTGTATACAGTCATGTAATATAGAAGTACACCCTATGAAAAGTTCAAACTTTTCAACATAGTTGTACATACAGATATTTGATCTTGATTTTAATGATATTGCTAGATAAAAGTGATATAATTTCGCAAGTGACAGTCTGTCATCCTTTTTATAAATGCATTAAACAGACATGCCAGTGGGGGGCACAGTGGCTCGGTGGGTAGCATCGCCGCCTCACAGCAAGAAGGTCCTGGGTTCAATCCCACCGTGGAGCGTTCTGGGTCCTTTGTGTTCTCCCCGTGTCCACGTGGACAGACCCTGCATCCAGCGAGACAAGCACCAGGAAAATGGTGGTGATTAAACAGACATGCCAATTTCATATGTGGAAAACGTAAGAAGATTTAGCGTTAACACTTAGAGTGGTGCTTATTTTATTTATTTATTTATTTTTGTGAGCCCTGTAGAGGTTTCCACATGTCTGCATAAATATGACCTAAAACATCACCAGATTTTCACACAACTCCTAAAAGTAAAGAGAACCCAGTTGAACAAATGAGTAAATAACTGCAAGTAAACATTTTTGGTAACTGTTGATTAGACTGGCACATTGGCTTGCTGAAAATTTAGCCCATTCTTCCGAATAGTTCATCTAGCATCCATCAACAAGGCAAGCCAAAGCAAAGCCATCATCACCCAGAAGCCATAAAATAGCTTCAAACCATAACACCACCACCACCATGTCACACAGACAGGATGAGGTTTTTTATTCTGGAATGCAGTGCTTTTCTTTAATCCAGACATAACGCTTCTCATTTAAGTGTTCTATTTTGGTCTCATCCATCCACAAAACATTTTCCAACACTCTTCTGGCTGTTCCATGTGACCAAACTGCAGATGGGCAGCAATTCTCTTTTTGGAGAGCAGTGACTTTGTCCTGGCAGTTACTTTGAAGGTGAAATTAGAGTCAGGTGTTTTCAATCAATGGATGACCAATCAGGTGTGAGTGGGCACCCTGTTTTTATTTAAAGAGCATGGACCATCTGTCTGCTCTTCACAAACACATGTTTGTGGAGGTGGTATCCATGGCATGAACAAAGGAGATTTCTGAGGAGCTCAGAAAAAGTTTGTTGTGATGCTCATCAGGCTGGAAAGGTTACAAACCATCTCTAAAGAGTTTGGATTCCACCAATCCACAGTCAGACAGATTGTGTACAAATGGAGGAAATTTAAGACCCATTGTTACCCTCCCAGGAGTGGTCGACCAACAAAGATCACTCCAAGAGCAAGGTGTGTAATAGTTGGCGAGGTCACAAAGGACCCAGGGTAACTCCTAAGCTGTTGAAGGCCTCTCTCACATTGCTAATGTTAAACGTTCATGAGTCCACCATCAGAAGAACACTGAACAACAATGGTGTGCATGGCGGGTTGCAAGGAGAAACCCACTGCTCTCCAAAAAGAACATTGCTGCAGTTTGCTAAAGATCACATGGACAAGCCAGAAGGCTATTGGAAGAATGTTTTGTGGACGGATGAGACCAAAATAAACTTTTCTTTTAAACCAAAAAGTTGTGTTGGAGAAAGGAAAACACTGAATTCCAGCATAAGAAACCTTATCCTATCTGCTAGTATCATGGTTTGGGCCTGTTTTGCTGCATCTGGGCAGGAAGGCTTTCCATCATTGATGGAACAATGAATTCTGAATTACATCAGAGAATTCTAAAAGGAAAATGTCAGGACCATCTGTCCATGAACTAAATCTCAAGAGAAGGTGGGTCATGCAGCAAGACAACGACCCTAAGCACACAAGTCGTTCTACCAAAGAATGGTTAAGAAGAAAATAAAATTAATGTTTTGGAAATGGGCCAAGTCAAAGTCCTGACCTTATTTCCAATCAAAATGTTGTGGAAGGACCTGAAGCGAGCAGTTAATGTGAGGAAAAACTTACCAACATCCCAGAGTTGAAGCTGTTCTGTATGGAGGAATGGGCTAAAATTCCTCCAAGCCGGTGTGCAGGACTGATCAACAGTTACAGGAAATGTTTAGTTGCAGTTTATTGCTGCACATGGGGGGTCACACCAGACACGGAAAGCCAAGGTTCACATACTTTTACTACTCACTAATATGTAATATTGGATCATTTTCCTCATTAAATAAATGACCAAGTATAATGTTTTGTCTCATTTGTTTAACTGGATTCTCTTTATCTACTTTTTAGGACGTGTGTGAAAATCTGATGTTTTAGGTCAATCTATGCAGAAATATAGAGAATTTGTATAACCTGTACACAAAATCTCCCACTTTCTGGGCCAAAAATACTGTGATAATACAGTGAAACCAGTATAATATTTAAAAATACTTTGACAAAAACTTTTGGTCATACTGCCCAGCACTAGTGTTAACCCACTAAAGTATTTAATCAGGTTCATTTGTTAATTAACATCCATTCCTGCATTTCAGGCCTGCAACACATTCCAAAAAAAGTTGGGACAGGGACAATTTAAAGCTAGTAATGAGGTAAAAATACTAAATCATGACGTAATTTCAACAGGTGATGTCAACACGGTGATTGTAATCATGATTTGGTACCCAAAATAAAGTCTTTGAGGAGTAAAAATGGGCAGATGATCTCCAGTTTATCAAGAAATTGTGTAAGAAAATTATTGAAATGTTTAAAAAAAAAACAATGTTCCTCAAAGAATGACTAGAAGGCATTTATACATTTTCAGTCCTAACTTTTTCTGATTTGGCTGTTTTTTTTGCGTTGTCTTGTTGAAAAAAGCATGGACATCCTTGGAAAAGATGTCGTCGTGAAGGCAATAATTTTGCTATAAAAATCTCAGTGTAACTTTTCTGCATTAATGCTGCCATCACATAAGTGTAAATGACATTTTCCAAGGGCTTTGTCACTATCCCCCATCACCGTTTTTAAAATCATGTCATTATTATTATTATTTTTTTTTTTTACATCAATTCTAGCCCTAAATTGCCCCCTTCACAACTTTTTTGGAATGCTTTGGCAGGCCTGAAATGCAGGAATGGATGTGTTATTAACAAATAATATGAAGTTGACCAGAAACAAACAAGAAATATCTTGGATTCATACTGTCTGTACTGAAATAAAAGTAAGGAAATGTAAGGAACACTGCATCTATTTTTTAATTTGCATTTTCCATATCCATCCCACCTTTTTCTGATTTTGGGTTATAACATATATTTTCCAGTGAGTGTGTTATTTTAATTTTATTTATGTCTAATCAGACCACACCTGTAATCATTTACATATCTGCCTGTGGACGTACAGTGGGGAAAAAAAGTATTTAGTCAGTCCTGATTGTGCAAGTTTTCTCCTACTTAGAAAGATGAGAGAGGTCTGTAATTTTCATCATAGGTACCACTTCAACTATGAGAGGACAAAATGAAGAAAAAAAATCCAGGAAATCACCACTGTAGGATTTTAAAGAAAGAATTTAAATTTTTGTATTGTAAATCATGGTGGAAAATAAGTATTTGGTTCACCCACAAACAAGCAAGATTTCTGGCTCTCACAGACCTGTAACAAACTTCTTTTTTTTTTAAGAAGCTCTTTCTGTCCTCCACTCGTTACCTGTATTAATGGCAACTGTTTGACCTCGTTATCTTATAAAAGAACACCTGCCCACAGCCTCAAACAGTCAGACTCCCAAACTCAACCATGGGCCAAAACAAAGAGCTGTCGAAGGACACCAGGAAGAAAATGTAGACCTGCACCAGGCTGGGAACAGTGAATCTACAATAGGCAAGCAGGTTGGTGTGAATAAGTCAACTGTGGGAGCAATTGTAAGACATTAACAAGACCATTGATAATCTCCCTTGATCTGGGGCTCCACGCAAGATCTCATCCTGTGGGGTCAAAATGATCATGGACAACGGTGAAGAAAAAATCCCAGAACTACTCGAAGGGACCTGATGAATGACCTGCAGAGAGCTGGGACTAAAGTAACAAAGGCTAACATCACACTACGCCGAGAGGGATCCTGCAGTGCCAGGCGTGTTTTCCCCTGCTTAAGCCAGTACATGGTCCAGGCCCGTCTGAAGTTTGCCAGAGGCAGCATATGGATGATCCAGAAGTGAATTGTGGAGAATATCATGTGGTCAGATTGAAACCAAAAATAGCACTTTTTGGTAAAAACTGGAGGAAGAAGAATGCTGAGTTGCATCCCAATACCACACCATACCTACTGTGAAGCATGGGGGTGGAAACATCATGCTTTGGGGCTGTTTTTTCCTGCAAAGGGGACAGGACGACTGATCCGTGTTAAGGGAGGAATGAAACAGGGCCATGTATCGTGAGATTTTAAGCAAAAACCTTTCCATCAGTGAGAGCATTGAAGATGCCTACGTGGCTGGGTCTTCCAGCAAGACAATGATCCAAACACACACTGCTCGGGCAACGAAGGAGTGGCTCCGTAAAAAAAGCATTTCCAAGGTACTGGAGTGGGCCTAGCCCAGTCTCCAGACCTCAACCCCATAGACAATTTGTGGAGAGAGTTGGAAAGTCCGTGTTGCCCCGAAACATCACTGCTCTAGAGGAGATCTGCATGGAGGAATGGGCCAAAATAACAGTTACAGTGTGTGCCAACCTGGCGAAGGCTTACAGGAACGGGGGGGGGGGGGAACGTTTGACCTCTGTCATTGCCAACAAAGGTTATGTTACAAAAAGTATTGTTTAAACCCAAATTTATTGATCAAATACTGATTTTCCACCATAATTTACGATTAAATTCTTTTAAAAAAAACCCTACAATGTTAATTTCCCTGGATTTTTTTCTCATTTTGTCTCTCAAAGTAAGATTGTACCTATGATGAAAATTACAGACCTCTCTCATCTTTCTAAGTCCGATCCGGAACTTGCACAATCAGTGACTGACTAAAATACTTTTTTGCCCAACTGTATCTGCAGCTGAGTTTTCCAGCAATAAGACATTTCTATCTGGGTGCTTTATTTCTTTGGTCAATAAGTGTACATTGAATATCATATGGTTTCACTTCATTTCACCACCCACCACCCACCATCTATCGTGATCCTTTGTCTCACAAAACTATCCTGACCAGGACAAGCGAGGTGAAACCGAGAACTTTCACTTAGATAAGTAGATAGAATAAAGAATAAAGCAATTTTCTGCTCTTTTATTATCCAAAAAAAGAGCAGTTACTGGAGGTTCCCATGTCAGAGGTATAATCATGAAGAGCAGTAAATACCAGTATCAGTTATAATACTTTTAAATATATGGTTTGCTTATTTTCCGTCTTTATCCAATTCCTATTATGGCTCCATAAATGAACATATAATCATGATCATCAGTGAATACCTACTGGCAGTTGTATTACAGGTCCACACAGTGGTGCAAGTTGTGGCCACTGAAGCATCGCGGTTCCAGAGATCCCTGTATTAGTGGCCACTTTGTCTGTATGAAGTTTTTGCATGTTCTCCCTGTGTCAGTGTGAACTTTCTCCCGGGTACTCCGGTTTCCTCCCACATTCCAGGACATAAGTGTTGGTCCATTGGTCTCTCTAGATTGCTCCTGTGTGTGTGTGTGTGCAGTGGCATGCAGTGCACCCAACAATGGGTACCCCTTCTGCTACCAAAACCGGAACTCGCACACTTATTGTTAATGCATATTAAAATTAAACACATAAACTTAGGCTTTCACTTTAAATGGTTGTATTAAAGTCTTGCAGGGGTATCCAGCAACCCCAAAAGGTCGGCCTGAGGAGCATCACTAAAGAGGGAGACTTGACTTCTAAGATGACTTCTAATACCCAGTAGTTCCCCTCATTTCTTTGTGTGACATTTCCCCTAGCCTTAGCTTTGGTCTAGTCTCACATGTATTCTGAAGCTGAGCTGCATTCTGAAGAATTCTTTCCACCTGAACTCTTGGGAACTTGATCCGAACTCTGGGTTTCCCACTCTGAATTGTTTTCAGGCCTTTGTTCTGTTCTGTTTGTTTGAGGCCTGCCTTCACTTGCCACACTTTTTTCAGTATTTTTTAGTCAGAGAGGAATAAAAAAAAATCTAGCAGTATATTATACAAATACTACCAAATACAACAAAATTACCACAGAATACTACAGAATGCCAAAATACTACAGAACAATACAGAGTACCACAAACAGTACATATTAGGCACACGATACAGCCACAATACTACACAAACACTACAGAATAACAGAGAATACTGCAGAAAACTACAGAATACCACAAAATAGTACAACAAAACTACAGAATACAACAAAAATACTACACACAATACTACATAATACCACAACATACTACAGAGTACCTACCGGAAAAAACTGTACTACACAATACTACAGAATACCACAAAGCACTACATAATACCGATGGAAAACCACAAAACACTACAGAATACCACAAAAATACCATTGGATACCTAGAGAATACCACAAAGCACTACATAATACAGAATAAGATCACAAAACACTACAGAATACACAAAAATAGTACAGAATACCACAAATACTACAGAATAGAACACAAAATACGGCAGAATACTACAACATCCTTCTTCCGAATATCAAATAATACTACAGAGAACTAAACTAGAAAAATACCACAAACTTTATACCAAAACTACAGAATACACAAAATACTATACTACACAACACTACACATTACCACAAAGTACTACAAAGTACTATACTACACAGTACTACATAATACCACAAAGTGATACAGAAAACTACAGAACAAAAACACAAAATACTATACTACAGAATACCACAAAGTACTACAGACTCCTACAAAAAATACTGTACTACACAGTACTACAATCATACCACAAAGTAATACAGAAAACTCCAGAATACCACAAGATCTATACACAAAACACTACAGAATACCACAAAATACCATTGGATACTACAGAATACCAAAAAGCACTACATAATGACAGAATAACATCACAAAACACTACAGAATACCACAAAATTGTTCAGAATACCACAAATACTACAGAATAACACAAAATAATGCCTGCAGAATACTACAATCCTCCTCCGAATATCAAATAATACTACCAAAAATCCCACAAAACTTTATACACAAAACTACAGAAATACCACAAAATACTATACTACACAACACTACAGCATTACCAACAAAGTACTATACTACACAGTACTACATAATACCACAAAGTGCTACGGAATACTACAGAAAACCACAAAATACTATACTACACAAAACTACAGAATAACACACAAAATACTACAGAGTACCCATAAATACTGTACTACACAATACCACAAAATATTACAGAATACTACAGCATTTCACAACACCCCATATAAAACACAACTTTATTACTACAGTACCAGAGCGTTCCATCCTCTCCACGCCCAGCAATGTGGCTACTTTCAACAATAGTAATACTACCATTCTACGCAGTACGTATATGAGAATTCTACCGTACAGGTTAGTAGGGTAGGATACGTGTCAGTCTGTGAACGGATTGGCTGATGGTCGGGGCGCTTTAGCGCGTGCGCGCTGTCATTGGTTGATTTGGCGGCCTTGGCGGTGGCGTGTGGTGTGATGCGCACAGCGAGCAGGTAGTTCGGAGGAGCGTGCGGCGTGTTTCCGGTAAGAACAGGCCGAGACAACAGCAGTAACATTCAAATTCAAATTCAGAACACAAGTAGACGTATGTGATTTTCTTTACAGTGTATATGAGTCGGCTCTGTTTTTTTTATTAACTGTGCGTGTTCAATAGGGCGGCACTAATCGGCTGTAGGGGAGCGGGCGGTAAAAAACACGGCGATGGAAGCCGAGTTTCGGGAAATTGATGAGTCCGGGAACTGGAACGCCGTTTACCAGGTATTAACATGCTTCATAACTGTTCAAAATGGCGCTGCTGGTTTAACTGATTATACTAACATCACAACAGGTGCTTTGTCTGCAGTTTGAAGCCACGTTGGCTAATATTGTAGTTTGTAACATTGACGATGACGCTTAGCTTAGTTAGCTCGCTATCGTAACTAAGCAGGCTTGATTAATGGCTGTGTCTCAAATCACCTTGTACCATACTCAGTAGCGTGTCTAATTCGTGTACAGCGAATGCTTTCGTTCCCTAAGTGTGTAGCGCTCAACTTCTGCGGTTTGGAACACAACAGGCTTAATAGACGCCGACAGTAATAAGTAACGTTATCTTATCAGGTCGCAACAAACGGTAGCTACGAGGCAACCTGTAACATCTATAAATTAGCTGTAAAACTAGCTACGCAACAGCGAATAGCACATTTGAAATATTCTTTAGATTTGGGGAGTAGATAGTTTGCTGAGTGCGTCTTCGGACATTTGCTATTTTGGTGGGAAAACGCGGAACAGTCAAGTTGATGTCGCCTGCGCATTACTTAACGTTGGCGTTTGTTGTTTTTGTATTAACCTCCACTCGTTTTTACTGCAACAAATAGCTGCCTCTACAAACTGCGTGCCTTCTTGTCTTCATTGTAGACCTGTCAAACCAGTACTGTACTTGTAAAATCTTTTTTTCCCCCTCAGTATAATTTGAGTAACTTGATGGAGTAGTAACTACAACCGAGGTAAACTTGTGATGGGGATGTTGTGTGGAGAAGGATTAATGCAGGACAACAAGAGTTTACTATAGAAGAGAGGGCTAAATTCTGAAAATGCATGCCTTATTTGAAAATTTGCCTAACTCTCTGGTAGTAGTTTTTTTTTTTATAATTTTTTTTCATAGTTTACATTCAGAATTACCAAAAATGGTCGTCCAACTAGTACTGACTATAATACAAGAGCAGCAAACAGTTTTGGTTGCTTGCTCTCATGAATGTGTCACATGCAAATTTATATGGTGTTCGTCAGGTCTTTTGAATAGGTATTTGATCCTACTAACTCTTGCTGATTTGGTGGAAAATACTGAACTGTTACCTCTTTACATTTGCATTGAAGGTGTACACATGGTGCTATGCGCAGTGTCAGCATTGCATTTAAAGCTGTGTTTTGGTTGATTTTATTTTATTTTTTATTTTATTTTTTTTTACAGTGGCAAATTTAATAAAACAAATTCATCTACAAATGAACCCTTATTTTTATTTTCAGACAAACAAGAGTCTGTCTTTTATCTCAGTGTAATTTGAGTAAGCGCTGAAGTACTAATTGACTGTTGTGTGTTTAGAGATGTTAACACACAACTGAGCTACTTACTATGGAACACGAAAAGGGTCACATTTCTCCCTAAAATATTTTTTATTTTGTCTATTTTTCACTATGCCCCAGGGATGCACCGAATTGAACATGGTTGGCCGAAACCCAAATACCAAACATGATATTGTGCAGGATTAGTTTTGCCACTTTTTTCGCCACTGATTGAGTTTACTAGCCAAAATGCATGTTTATCTTGGTTTAAAAAGAAAACGCAATTACAAACCTACAAGTTAAAATAATTTACTTAACACTGTACCACCTCTTGACAATTCAGCAGAACAGTGTCTGCAAACGGCCAATCGACGTCATTGTCTGAAACTTTAAAATGCTTCCACACAGCTGACGTCTACAGAGAGCGCCTCACTCCACATTGGTTGCGATTTGATTTTGTCTTCAGAAATGTCATTGTTTGGTATGAAGAGTCTGTCTCTTCACTTGTTAGCAATAGTTTTGGTTGCCAAATATTCTTTGCATTCTTGCCATGCTCCTGATAATAGTTATACAATCATGTAAAAGCAACACTTGGCTTATAAACACACACAACAAAAATTTATTTTAAAAATTATCCCGATGGGTCATCTGCTTTATCTGTTGTCAAAAAAACAAAACTACAAAAAAAAAACATGGAGTAGAGTAGACTGGAAAATCGTCAACTTATGTTAGAGATTAGCTTATGGTTGTTTGGCAAATATATAATGTTTTGTACTTAGTCATTTGTAGGGATGCACCGATATTGAATTTCTTGGGCCGATACGATAACCGATGTTCAACACACCGATACCGATGTTAGTAACCGATAATATAACCTTTCAAAAAGGTAAAAAAAAATTTTTCACGATAACCCATATATGAACTGTTGTTAACTAGATCTGTAATTTTAGCAATAAAATAAAACAATAAGCAACTAAAACATAAATCAGACATGACTTACTATAAGCGTAAGGTGAAGTTCACTCAAAGGAAAAATGGTTTCATTCCATTTTTTCTGACCTTCTTGTAAAAAGTTTTTATTTTATTTTATTTATTTTTTATTTATTTATTTATTTTTATAAAGCTTTCACTTGTTCCATGCAGCAACAAGAACAATTATGTGTGTAAGAAAGCTTAAGATTGAGAAGCTACAAGAAAGAATAGAACTATACTCTCAGTAACATCAGATATTTTGCTTAATGAGTAAAACAGAAATATTCTTATTTAAATATCTAATAAATATCAGTTAAAATTGTAATATCGGACCGATACCGATAACTGAAAAAATCCATATATATTCCAGTAATATATCGGCCGCCGATATATCGTGCAGCTCTAGTCATTTGTCATGGTACACAGTTTGCAGTACAATCTGTAGGTTTATGAATGTTCATGTATAGAAAGGTTTTTAACGTATACAAAAATTTTAATAAGAGTATGGAAAAATGTCACGAGCAGAATATATAAACTAGTTAATTGTAACAGTGATTTGATAGTTATCAAGTAGTTTAAGGTCAAAGTGAGGTGATTATTTTTTATTTATTTATTTTTGTAGTTGCATGTCAGTCACAGTGGTGATGCTTAAAAGAGAGAACATGCCAGCTCACTCAGTGAAGACAATTCATCTCAGTAAGTTAGCTGTGTTAGCTATGTAATATTAAAAGCTGTACTACTACATAGTAGGAGTTGTAAAATTTTTTCTTTTGAAATGTTTTCATGGAGATGCACGTAACTGTTATTATATAACTATTAGGCACGGCGAGCCTGTTCACATTCCAAACTGTTTTCAGTTTTGAACATTGTATCGTTGTCTTGACGTCGATGCCACAGGTGTGTTCAAATTTGGCGAGGAGAAGAGAACCGTTTGCCTTGTTCTCTGTGAACATTTTCCAACACACAAAGTTTCAGGAGATAGTTCTCCACGAAAATACAGGGGAGCTGGACGATGGGTTGAAGTGGAAGGTTTGCACATCATTCAAAAATTGAACTGTTCATAGAGAACAGGTCCGCCACAAACGCTTCCCACTGTTCGCCAGATTTGAGTTCACCTCATGTTTATGGCTAGAGATTATGATTTACTGATTTGGTTTTGTTAAAATGTGTTGGCATTTTATTCATCTTCTGTATTAGCAGGAAAGTTGATGAAAACAGAATTTTTGAACAAGGTATTCGTCTGTCTTCAGTGCGAATGTGTAAAACAAAGTAAAGCTAAATTTAAAGGCTGACTGCTACGTAAGACTTGTATGCTAACTGACCAGTTCATAATGTAAATAATGGATTATTTGTTTCAGTAGTAGATTATTCAACTGTCAGGGTGGTCGTTTGTTGAGTAGAATGCCGACACTTCACATACCAAAGTGATTTTATACTGGAAAGGGAGAAGCTCCCAGAGACTCATAAGAAGGAAGCCATGACAGAAGATAGGCTCAGATTGGGAACCCACTCTCTCTGGGTGAGATCTCATGACATGATTAAGTTCTCAAGTGTCCTTGTCTAGCTTAATATACAGGAAGTTGGGTAGTATAGTGTCTAGGACGAATAACCAGTACTTTTATTTACTACAGCAGGTCGTACAGGTAGTTGATGGAGTGGGATGGTGTAGCAGGGTTCTACACACATGTACTTTTCTATCGTACATAAGCTTTTACCTGGGTTTGTTCAGTTAATTTAGACAAATTTAACAATAAGTCGAAGGTCTTGTACAACCTAGTAACAATTTAGTGTTGAGACTGTGTACAATGTCACTCTAATTATAGATTCATGTGGGGACATGCCAACGCGATACCAGTTTATGATGCTGTGACACCTATAGAGTCTGATCTTTTAAATAATCAGTTAAGAGGCTGTAACGAATTCATGAACAACTATACACAACCACCACTTTATTAGGTGTACCTGTTCAGCTGCTTCTAGACACACATCTCTAATCAGCTGATCACAGCAGGAACTTGGTGCCTTTAGGTATGTAGACATGGTCAAGATGACATGGTGACATTCAAACCGAGCATCAGAATGGGGAAGAAAGGTCATTTAACTCGTTACAACTAAGGTACGCAGAAGAGCATCTCTGAATGCACAACACATCAATTTGAAGCAGATGGGCTACAGCAGCAGCACACCACATTAAGTGCCATTACTGTCAGCTAAGAACAGGCAACTGAGGCGACAGTTTGCTTGGGCACACCAAAATTGGACAATAGACAGTTGGAAAAACTTTACGTGGTCTGATGAGTCTGGATTTCTGCTGCGGCATTCGGATGGTAGGGTCAGAACTGGCTCTATACAACATGAAAGCATGGCTCGGTTCTGCCTTGAATCAATGATTAAGGGTGTTGGTGGTGTAATGGTGTGGGGGATTTTTTTATTGGCACACTTTGGGCCACTTGATACAATTGGGCATCGTTTAAACACAAGTCTACCTGAGTATCATTGCTGATCATGTCCATCCTTGTATGGCCACGGTGTGACCAGATTTCAATCTAATAGAGCACCTTTGGAATGTGGTGGGATAGGACAGCTGCTTTGTAGTTGTGCAGACGACAAATCTGCAGCAACTGTGTGAAGTTATTGACCAAAATCTATTAGGAATGGTTCCAGAACTTAAAGTTAAATCTATGGCAAGAAAAATGAAAGCAGTTCTGGAGGCAAAAGGAAAACCCTGTACTAACGTGTAATAAAATGTTTGATGACTGTAATGTTAGTGGAGGATATTTGTAATAATTATAATACTGTGTTGGTCGGTAATTATTTCTGTCTGTAACATATGAGGAACGCAATATACCTTAAAATTCTACTCGTTCAATATTAAATTTTTTTGGCATGATACCCCTCAGGAAAACAGCACTATTAAGGGTTCATGTGTCGTGTGTTGATCCTTTTGGCATTTTTTGAAATTGCTGAAGCTGAACATTAGTGCGGTTATGGTAGTTGAAGCCACGTCCTCATGGTTTTCACTGGGCTGCTTGTGTATCCTTACACTTCGCAACACATTTTGTTCACAGTATACACACTGCTGATTAAGGTTAGGCATGTTAGTTTTTCTGCTCTTTGTTGGCTGTTAAAAAACCCAACCATATTCACAAGATAGTGTGTCACATTTTTTAATTATTTATGTCATGTTCAGTTGTTTGAATAAAAAGCTGTATATAACTTTATAACTTCCAGGGAAATTGTTTTACTTGTGAAACAGACAGTAGCTTTGGGTTAAGCATTTTGGCAGCTGCTTCATTTGCATTTTGGCAAGATAAACTGATACTGAAGCAACAATCAGACTGCCGATGGCCTAACCAGATAGTGGCATAATTTAAATTAACATCTGTACTTGAGTGATTAATGCATCACCAGTGTGGGCAGAGCTAAATTTGCATAATATTTACAACAGCATATCTCCGTGTAGAGATGCTATGCTGTGATAGAGCGAGACTGAAGGGAGGAACTAATGTGCTTTATTCTGTTTATTCATATTCTTAAAGTTTGTGTAGGAATTTCCCTTAGTACAAACATTTAATCTGTGGGTTTTACTGAAATTGCGTGGTTTGCCCACAACCCGCACTGATATTTATGCCCTAAAACTCCTTCAAATGGCACAGTCCATAATGCAGAAATAAATGAATCACCCAGTGAATCACTCAATGTTAATTTGAAAGACGCAGCAGGTGTGAATTCTATCAAATCCGTTGAGTTTTGATGTAGGTCATGAGTAGTGTAATGGGTCTTTGGCCCAAAAGAATGATCCAGGAAAAAAAAAAAGTACTCTAGCAGTGGAACAGCTATGTTCAGAAGAGAAATCAAATCAGAACTAAAGAGCCACTGTACGTTTTTGGCAGAAAAGCACTTTCAGTTTTGAACAGAAAGAAAAAGTTAGGCAGGACCAGAGAGCAGGGATTAATGTAGACAGCAAACAAACGTGACCGAAGTGAACTCTGAAAGCCTATTGCTTTGACCACTTTGGACAAGGGGCTTGAATGGCGTGATTAAGGAAATGTGGTGCAGTTGAAAGGAGTAAATAAACAAATCGTGTGTGTGCATGAGAAAGTCTGGAGTGGATTGTGAGTCCATGGAAGCTGAGGTGGCAGGCGTGGTGATTAAGATGTATGGTCAGATGGCGGAATCTAAGACTTTAATGTTAACGCCAAGTCCAGACACTGTCAGATTGATCAGCAGTAGGTCAACAATGAAACTGTTGGTCATGTGGAATCAGCTCTCCAGAGACCTTAGAAGAGTGCTCTGTAATTGC
The DNA here is from genome assembly GCA_025084515.1 of Ancistrus triradiatus. Classification (NCBI taxonomy): domain Eukaryota; kingdom Metazoa; phylum Chordata; class Actinopteri; order Siluriformes; family Loricariidae; genus Ancistrus; species Ancistrus triradiatus. Next base: position 225,701 of record JAJAGP010001128.1, read on the forward strand.
AGATCAGGTGAGGTATCAATAAAATTTGTGGAATTTATTGAAACGAATTAAAAAGCACTGTACTTTACACCTATGCCAAGAAACCTGCACTGCTGAATGATATATGGTGCCAGGTAACCTCTTGAACTTTACAGTGGGGCCAGGGACCAACCTTGCAGGAGTCTCGGTGCTTCTTGGGATGGGGGCTAGTTCTTTGGTGATTCTTTCAGGTGACCAGGTCGGGGTGCCCCCACATTTACAATCAGGTTATATCTTGATACTGTTTGAACCTCTGGCGTATGGTTTTGCCCCATGAATGAAACCAAACTACATCAGAGACCTGCTCTGCTTGTCTTGCTATGTAGAAGAAGGATAAAAAGCCGATTGGAACATGCAAGCTTTATACAAACGGCATGAGCTCAGTTCCAAAATTGGCAATAGTTTATTTTTTCCCATTTTTGTGTTTTATTTGATTGAATTTTTTTTTTTTTTGGTCCACCATTTTGATTTTTAGTTGTGTCTTTCTTTAAGAAAATAACTACAATCAAACAAACAATAACAAAATGTCACCTTTGTATTTAATGACATTACTGCTGTAAGTTTTTTTTTTTTTTTTTTTTTTTGTTACATTTCCACATGCCCACTTTGCGCACATTGGCACAGACACAAGTCATTTTTATCTATTCTTATTGCTGCTTTCTGTAGTTTACTGGGTTTTTTTTTTCTCCATGTTGCTTGCGCTGCTACTGCGTAAATATTTACTTCTATATGTAGCTGCTCTTTTCTTTTCTATGCTTTTTCTTAGTGCTGCACTAAATTTTGTTGTACGTAAGTATATTGACAGTAAAAGGCTTCTGTTGTATTCTGTTTTAGCAACATCAAAAATGATTTCCATGAAAGTTGTACAAACAAGGAAAGTTAAGGGTGCATATTTTAGAATCATAAAAAAAGTGCAATTTGTAACTTAAATAATTTGATTTTAGCAGACTTAAGGCCCTTTTAATAATGCCCTTAAATCATGAGGACACTTGTGACCTGAATTTTGCAATTAAGACTAGAGATGCACCAGTTGCACTAAAAATACAAAAACTAACACTTCGTCATCGGCATGTCAGCAGCAGTCTTGTAAACAACCGTGCAAGTGGCTGAGCCGTGTTTAAAGCTCCATACAGGAACTGAATTAGTGAAAGCACTGTGCTAGTGCCGCTGTCATGCGCTGAATAAGTTAAATGTGATCGGAACAGAATTGGTTAATATGAGGCTGATCGGCCGATCACGCTCAGATTTTTGATACCTCTGTGCATTTCCGTCTTGATATCTGAAGTCTGTTTTTTCCCCTCAGTTCTGCGGTTCGGTTTGTATTCTCCACATTGTGGAAATATAGGGGCCTACAATAGATTAAAGACATGCCCAGGCAACCGATGCGACCCAATAAATTATACTATTGGACTTCAAGTTTACACTGTGATTTTTTTTTTTTTTTTTTTGTTAAAGAGCAAAGAACCCCTACAATGTGAAATGTAACAGAGTGATTACTATGAAACATTTGGTTACTGAATGCGCTAGATGCCTCCAGAAAAACAAGGTCTCAATATCAAACACACTAACTGAAATATTCAACCGATATAAAGCGAGCAAAGCACTGAAATTTCTAACCATAATACTTTACCCTTCCTGCCATGAAATGGTCGATGTGCTGATACAGTGTTAACCAACCAACCTGCTGAGCTCTTATTCTTTATGCAAAGTATGGTGGTGCTGATATAAATGGCCGTGTGTATTTGTGTTGCCTGAAGCTGCAATAGCTGTAAACTCTTACTTCACTGCATGAAAATTAAAGTGTATGCACTGTGATCAGATGATTCAAACCACATTCAGAGATGGTTAGAGACTGATATTGACCTCATTTAATACAAGTGTAAATGGAATGCATCTTTAGTACACGGGGCACAAGCAGGTAGTGCAGTTGCCGAACAGCTTCAGAGATCCTTGTTCAATCTCGTCTATGGACTACGCCTGTTAGGAGTTTGCATGTCCACTGGGTTTTTTCCAGGTTTCCTCCCACATTCCAAAACACATGCGTTAAGTTAACTGGTCAGTGTGAGTGTTTCTGACTAGTAGTATAACCTTGCTTCTCATGAATAGCCATTGATGCTTCAGTGAACAACACACTTCCCAGATAAATACTGGTCCTTCTCAAAAAATTAGCAATTTTTTTTTATTGTGATAAAGTTAATTATTCCGTTAATGTAATGATCAAGTCTTTTATTGTTTTAATACTGATGATTTTGGCATACAGCTCATGAAAACCCAAAATTCTCACAAAATTAGCATATCATGAAAAGGTTCTCTAAATGAGCTATTAACCTAATCATCTCAATCAACGAATTAACTCTAAACACCTGCAAAAGATTTCTGAGGCTTTCTCACAAAATTAGCATATTTCATCCGACCAATAAAAGAAAAATGTTTTTAATACAAAAGAAGTCAACCTTCAGATTATTATGTTCATTTATGCACTCAATACTTGGTCGGGAATCCTTTTGCAGAAATGACTGCTTCAATGCGGCGTGGCATGGAGGCAATCAGCCTGTGGCACTGCTGAGGTGTTATGGAGGCCCAGGATGCTTCGATAGCGGCCTTAAGCTCATCCAGAGTGTTGGGTGTTGCGTCTCTCAACTTTCTCTTCACAATATCCCACAGATTCTCTATCAGGTTCAGGTCAGAAGAGTTGGCAGGCCAATTGAGCACAGTAATACCATCGTCATTAAACCATTTACCAGTGGTTTTGGCACTGTGTACAGGTGCCAGGTCGTGCTGAAAAATGAACTCTTCATCTCCATAAAGCTCTTCAGCAGATGGAAGCATGAAGTGCTCCAAAATCTCCTGATATCTAGACCCTGCATTGACCCTGCCCTTGATAAAACACAGTGGACCAACACCAGCAGCTGACATGGCACCCCAGACCATCACTGACTGTGGGTACTTGACACTGGACTTCAGACATTTTGGCATTTCCTTCTCCCCAGTCTTCCTCCAGACTCTGGCACCTTGATTTCCGAATGACATGCAAAATTTGCTATCATCCGAAAAAAGTACTTTGGACCACTGAGCAACAGTCCAGTGCTGCTTCTGCCGCTGTTTGTGGTTCAAAAGTGGCTTGACCTGGGGAATGCGGCAACTGTAGCCCATTTCCTGCACACGCCTGTGCACGGTGTCTCTGGAATCGGCCCTTTCCACATCTCCTCAGGGTCCGGTCACCTCTTTCGTTGTGCAGCGTTTTCGCCACACTTTTCTTCCCCCACAGATTCCCAATGAGGGGTGCCTTGATTACAACACTCTGGGAAAACAGCCTATTCGGTTCAGAAAATTCTTTGTGTCTTACCCTCTTGCGTGAGAGGGTGTCAATGATGGCCTTCTGGACAGCAGTCAGGTCGGCAGTCTTACCCATGATTGCGGTTTTGAGTAATGAACCAGGCTGGGAGTTTTCAAAAGCCTCAGGAATCTTTTGCAGGTGTTTAGAGTTAATTCGTTGATTCAGATGATTAGGTTAATAGCTCGTTTAGAGAACCTTTTCATGATATGCTAATTTTGTGAGATTTTGTGGAATTTTGGGTTTTCATGAGCTGTATGCCAAAATCATCAGTATTAAAACAATAAAAGACTTGAAATATTTCAGTTGGTGTGCAATGAATCTAAAATATATGAAAGTTTATTTTTTATCATTACATTATGGAAAAGAATTAACTTTATCACAATATGCTAATTTTTTGAGAAGGACCAGTGTGTATATATAGCTGCTTTACAGAGACCAAAACAGACCTACACCTGTAGCAAGATATTTGACTATTTTCCCTCCGGTGTTGAATGTCTGAAACAATAAATGGAAAAAATAACAGGTCTTCTGCATCTATGAAACTGGCATCAATTCTCTCCCACTAGTTCTGTCTTCATAAAGTTCTGACTGTCCTAAATGTTCTCTAAATAGTAGTAATGCTCTATTAATCCTCACTTAAAAATCACTTATTAACTAACGTTAATCTGCATCTCTGTTCTCTCCTCTACCTGTCTTCTCCCTCTCCTTTGGGCATTCTCACTCTCAATTAGTTGTTTTAAATTTAAATGTATGCATCAGAAACGCCACTGATGCTGACCACTGCAGAACACACAGTAAGCCTTCTCCTCTTGTACACCATTTTTGCCCATAATGGGGCAGACCTAAAATTGCAAAATATTACACTTTTCATGGTCCTAAAAAGAAGTCACTGTCAGGAAATTGGCAAGAGAAGAAAGTGCACTCCTGAGAACTGTGCTGCCATTGTCACTGCTTGCTGCTTCAGTGAACTGTTCCTGGGGAAACCTGGAAATTTACCTAGTCTTTTTGTACGCACTGATAAAATCTGGAAAATATGTAAGTGTTTGATATCAAATTCAGGCTTACACAACTTAAAAAACATTTGGTAACCTGACACACCTGACGCAGCCAGTCACAAACCTGGAAACGAGCTCTTAAATTTAATGTGTGACCAACATGTGGAGATCTTAAATTTGCAGTCTTGTGTGTTCCAAGGTAAATGACTGAGAAATGTTCCTTTTTTGGAGCAGATTTTCATGCAGAGGTTACTGTAAGAAATCACATGACTTGTGTTCTTGTAGCCAACTGCAGCTATTCTGAAATTTACTCTAAAGACCCTAAAGGTACAGCAAATCCCTATTTAACTATCAACTGTTAAGAGAATAGGCCATTGCTGGTCATCCCGAAGGCCCAAAGGCCCTTCAGGCAGAGATGGCCAACTGTTAATTTTGTTTCTCAAAGGTGGGGGGAAAAAGCCTTAAAATTTCAGCATAATTCAAGACCACAGAAAACAAGACAGAGGAAATAACCAGAAGGTTCTCTAATTGGCTTTGTAACTAGAAGAGGTCACAAGAAGCCATTGCTGTCTAAGAAATCCATCAAGGACAGAATAACGTTTCTGGCAGGATATTTGATTCAGAGTGGCTCAGCAGGGTTGTGTGGAATGATGTTGCATGTTGATGGGCCAGAGGGGGATAGTCAAAGATCTGGTGAGAAATACAACAGTGGATGAACCTTTTCTATCATTAAACATGGAGGTAGAAGTGTGATAGTGAGTGGAGTGTTTTGAGCTGCTGGTACTTTTTAACAAGACAATGTCCTGCTCACAACAACGACCACCAAGATGTGGCTTGAGAACTGGTCCATCAGTCCCATGATTTGGCCTGATCAGAGTTCAGATTTGAACCCTATAGAGAATATTTGGTCTCACTTTAAACACATACTAACTGGGAAGCATTTTTCTAATGCTCGACAGCTGTTTTAAGCCATCACCACTGAGTAGAACAACGCTGACTGTTCGTTCTGTAAAAAGCTGCCCACAAGTTTACCCACAAAACCTTTAAGGAGCTCAAAGGGAACAGTTACTTTAATTATTTGTTTAATTCTTGGTAATTTCGTGACCAAATATTTAACGTTGAGACTCTACATTTTTGCAATTTTGGGCTTGACCCCTCTTTTGCCCAGGAATACACACTGATAATAGCATGAGAGGAAAATTAAAGAAGTGAAATGGAAATACTGTCGCTTTGTGTGCTTTTTTTCACGGGAATGTAATATTGGTTCTGATTTGGTCACAATGGGGAAACATTTTAGTGAACTCTATTAATGGAATTTGGACAAAATGTGTCCAGATACAATCCTGATATGAAACTCATTAATGTAAAGAGACTATCAGTCTCCAGTGTATTGTTTGCTTTTTTTA
>JAJAGP010001129.1:0-71604 GCA_025084515.1 Ancistrus triradiatus
CTGTTTTAGGCCTCTGTTGATAACCATGTACCTGTATTTTCAAATACACAGAGATCGCAAAATGGCTCTAATCCAGTTATCTACGGTCGAAGAGTCCATTCAGTGCTTGATCGACCTCCACAACTACAACATGGGCAACAACCATCACTTGAGGGTTTCCTTCTCCAAATCAACAATATAAAATAAGTTTAGACACATTTTATGTTTTCTAGTGTGAACTGTTGACTGTTTTGGTACACTGGGGACCATAGTTTGAACCTCTGTTTTCTTTAACCTGTCATTCCTTGTGAAGACTCCTAGTCCCCTTTGTATAATAGCAATTTACCTTCCCCCAGTTCTTCAATACAGGATGGTTCCTCTTCTCCTTGATTAATTGACAAAGAATGTGCCTTATTGAACAATCTACCGTAAACATTTTCACACCTATAAAAGTTCATAAGGATGAGAGGTCCTCCACATAGGGGCTTAGGCCTACTTGTTGTAATTGTGTAAAGTAGTTTTTTGTTGTTGTTTTTTCTTTTTGGGCGGGGCGGGGGTTGGGTTCTGTTGGGTGGGACAGAATGGATCAGTTTTGCTAGCTTTGTGTACCCTTGTGTGATTTGTACAGTGTATTACATCTCACCTCTCAGAATTTTGGTCCATGTTTGCTTTCTATGCTTATGTGTGTTTTATTTGACTGGCTGAGATTAAGGATCTTAATCTCCAGTGAAATGTATATAAGACAGTTCTAGTGATTCTTTACTAAGCTATCTGTTCACCCCAAGCTAGAGTACACGCGTGTGTGCGTTCGCGTGTGCACGCACATAAAGTTATTTTTTTTTTCTTAAGCATTTCTTTTAAAATTCTGAGTCCACTGATGGCTAGAAGTACAGTACGTTTCATTTTGCCATAGCAGGTATTGACCTTATGAACATGATGTTGTTTTTATTATTAGTTTTAGTTTTTTCTGCATGTGCTAACTGGTCTAGATCTGAGAATCTTTGTTTAGAGAACAGCTGTTGCATGCATTAAAAGTTAATGTTTGAACAGTAATTAGTAGGGGTCAACCTGGTGGGACCAAAGTTTCTACCTTTAGTTTTAATTTACTGAACAAATCCTTTTGTACATCCTGAAAACAAAACCCTTAAATGAGAGATGTATTGGCTAGGGAAAGTGTTAACGGTTACGAAGATATCCCGTGGGCTTTGTAAAGCTTCATTTTTATCATTCTCACATGAAGGGGCTCTGTACATTTTGATATGAGCATAGGTATGTATAGTTTTGTTTGGTTGTTTTTTTTCTCTTCAGTATTGTTTGAATGTGGCACAATTAAAAGATGCTGTTTTCTTACGAATTGGGGATGGATTGTCTTGATTTTGTTTAGTTTCTTTGTTTCCTTGTCTATTCCTCTTGTTCCTGTGCTCTTGCCTCTGAAGCATGCTCAATAAATACTTCTTAGCTCTGTATATGCTGTCAATCTGCTTTCTCTTTCTCTCTGTTTCTACTCTGCTTCTAATGAGTTTCTTCACTGAAGTAAGGTGTAATAAACAACAAAAACAAACAAACATAAATTTGACATCTCAAATTTGGTGCATCAGTGATGTACATTTGCTTATGTTAACACGTTGGAATTAATGAAACAGTTTGGCATGTACAAAAATAACCAAAAAACAGGCAAATCATAGCAGTATTAGTATTTTAGTCAGGCTTCAGACCATTTTTAGACAAGTTTTCTTGTTAAACCTTAATCCGAATCAGGTGTAGACAATTCCAGTGCTTAATAAATACTGCAGCGCAAGATTTGGCAGGGATTACATGCAAGGAGTTTCTTGGAAGAGCAAATTGGAGATCTGAAAATAAATATTCTTTTAAAAGTAGGTTTTCAAAGGAAAATGCTTAAATGTATCTTGCTTGCAATTTCTAAACTAAGAAAAGTTAAGCCTACAAGATCTAGAAAAAATGTCAAGGTAGAACCACTTGTAGACTGGCCACGTCTGCAAAATATCCCTCACATTACTGCCACAGAAATGCAGGAAAGTTTGATTGGTTCAGAAGTAGTGGTTCACTGAATGTAGAGCCATCAACACTACTGCTGGCTTATCGTTAGCATCAATGTCTGAAGTATGCAATGCAACAATTAAAATATCCTGAGGCGTTTTGAAATTAGCTGATGTGGTTTGATGAATTAGAGATTGAGCTCTTTGTCTGCATCAAGGTGTGTTTAGAGGACAGGGAAAACATTTTAATTAAAGAAAGCTTTACAACAAGTTAAACAAGGAAAAGTTTCTATATGCTTTGGGGCTGTGTGACAGTGAGTGGCACTGGAAATATTTTGTGAGAAGGTTAATGATATTTAGTCAAAAAGTCTTATGAGCTAGCATCCAACAGTCAGCCAAGAAACCAAAGATGTATTAGAAAAATAAAAAAAAGAAGGCAATGATGCAGAAAGAACCCTCAATCAACTTTGAGCGAAGGCAATTCTATAGGGTTTTGAATGTGGTATAAAGTCCACTGACTTTAATATTAGGGAAAAGCTTAGTAGTTTGTGCTGTTGTCTTGCAGCTCCAGACCTGGGTACTGGCCTGTGTAGTGTTGGCATGTTCTCCAAATGTCTGCATTGGTTAAGGTCAGGTGACATCTCTGAAGCATCCCAACATGAGTGTGCATGTTTTCATGCCTTGCAAAGGTCTGGTTCCTAACTTTGAATTGGAACGTGAGTGAATGAAAATCTTTGTCTACCTAGCATTGTTTGCTTTAAAAAGGTAAACTGTTTTCAAGAAATTAATGGGCCTATAGGTTTTCATTTCTGTGAAGGTGTTTGTTACCAAATTGTAGTTGTCAAAATGCCCAGACTTTGCACAAGCAAAGTTTTTATTTTTCCGATTTTTAACATTCGACCATGTAATTAATGGTATTTTTAATCTGCAATTTGTTCCCTGTAGATGTTGTAATGACTTGAAAACACCCAACTCAAACATCATTTGACCAGGTGTGTCTGAACCTTTGAATATGTCTGTATATAACATATTGTAACAATGTTGCGGTGATATTAAGGGTGAAAACAGTCAAAGAATAACATGACAAAACATTTAATTCACTTGGTAGTGTCAGGTCATGCAGACTTGCATTATTGTGCAAACTTCTTAGGCGCAGAACAGTTGTACAGTATGTGTGGTTATTTTTAGCCTTCTCCATGTATAATTGGGAAACAACACATTCTACATATACAGACACTTATGGGGGAAAAAATGAGGTCCTACATTGTAATTTTTATATTTTGTTGAAGTAACAGTTTCTAGATACAAAAACCTCAGAACTTTGTAGAAGCAGCTGTGGAGAGGTAACAAAGCTGAGTGAGGGCAACCATCCTAAAAGACAAGACTGTGCAGTTAGTCTGTTAATTTTAAAATCTGACATCATGGCAAGAGAGAGTACAGCAGCAAGATACAAGGTGGTTATCTTGCATGTGCAAGATTCCCCAAGCTGAAATTGCATAACACATCAGGTGTTTCCAGATGTGCTGTCCAAGCTTTTTTGGACAAGCATAAACAAACAGGCAAACCTGAAGACAGGAAAAACAGCCACATTATTGACCACATAAACTGAGTACAGAAGTCAGATGATGTCCAGCACCACTTCTCAGCTCAAAACAGCAAAAAACAGTGGAACTCGTGTACACCAATCTACGGTCTGGAGGAGTCTTGTCAAAAGTGATTTTCATGGAAAACTTGCGACTTAAAAGCCATGTTCTCCTACTTAGAAAGATGAGAGGTCTGTCATTTTCATCATAGGTACACTACCTATGAGAGACAAAAGGAGAAAAAAAATCCAGGAAATCATATTGTAGAATTTTTAAAGAATTTTATTGTGGAAAATAAGTATTTGGTCACCCACAAAAAAGCAAGATTTCTGGCTCTCACAGACCTGGAACAACTTCTTTAAGAAGCTCTTCTGTCCTCCACTTGTTACCTGTATTAATGGCACCTGTTTGACCTTGTTATCTGTATAAAAGACACCTGTCCACAGCCTCAAACAGTCAGACTCCAGACTCAACCATGGCCAAGACCAAAGAGCTGTTGAAGGACACCAGAAAGAAAATTGTAGACCTGCACCAGGCTGGGAAGAGTGAATCTACAATAGGCAAGCAGGTTGGTGTGAATAAATCAACTGTGGGAGCAATTGTAAGAAAATGGAAGACATACAAGACCATTGATAATCTCCCTCGATCTGGGGCCCCACGCAAGATCTCATCCCGTGGGGTCAAAATGATCATGAGAACGGTGAGCAAAAATCCCAGAACTACTTGGAGGGACCTGATGAATGACATGCAGAGAGCTGGGACCAAAGTAACAAAGGCTACTATCAGTGACACACTACGTCGAGAGGGACTTCATATCCTGCAGTGTCAGGTGTGTCCAGGCCCATCTGAAGTTTACCTAAAAGCATATGGATGATCCAGAAGAGGACTGGGAGAATATCATGTGGTCAGATGAAACCAAAATAGAACTTTTTGGTAAAAACTCAACTTGTCGTGTTAGGAGAAAGAAGAATGCTAAGTTGAACACCATACCTACTGTGAAGCATGGGGGTGGCAACATTAATGTTTTAGGCTGTTTTCTGACAGGACGACTGATCCGTGTCCAGCATGACAATGATCCCAAACACACTGCTCAGGCAACGGATTGGCTCCGTAAAAGGCATTTCAAAGTCCTGGAGTGGCATAGCCTCTCCAGACCACAACCCCATAGAAAATTTGTGGAGGGAGTTGAAAGTCCATGTTGCCCAGCGACAGCCCCAAATCATCACTGCTCTAGAGGAGATCTGCATGGAGGAATGGGCCAAAATACCAGCTACAGTGTGTGCAAACCTGGTGAAGACTTACAGGAACATTTGACCTCTGTCATTGCCAACAAAGGTTATGTTACAAAATATTGAGTTGAACTTTTGTTATTGACCAAATACTTATTTTCTACCATAATTTACAATTAAATTCTTTAAAAATTCTACAATGTGAAAAAGAAGAAGAACAAGGAGTCTTACAGCAGATGGTTTGGCCCCCACATAGCCCTGATCTCAACATCACTAAGTCTGGGATTACATGAAGAGAGAGAAGCAAGTGAGATAACCAAAGTCTTCAGAAGAACTAGAGCAGGTTGTCCAAGAGGCTTGGGAAAACATGCCAGCTGAGTACCTTCAAAAACTGCACAGCAGCATACCTAAGAGAATTGATGCTGCTTTTAAAAGCTAAGGGTGGTTGGAGAAAATATTGATTTGATTTAGGTTTTTTCCTTTTTGTCAAGTTTATTTGTGCAATGGAAACGTTTGTAAGTCTAAAATGTTGTTTCCCACTGCTACACTAATGCAGAAGGCTTAAAATAAACAAAACTGCTCTTTGCCTAACACTTTTTGCACAGTAGTGTACACATTTGAAATCTATAACTGATAGTTCTCTTAAATGGCACATGGTTCGAGTCCTGTGCTATGCCGTTGTACCATGCTTGTCAGCTCTGTATGTGCTGAAACCTGTGCTCCAAGCTGATCTGCTGTTAGGCACAATAGGTTGTGATTCATCGCGTGCTCCACATGACTTTGTTACACCAGGCTGGATTTATTTTGCACCGTTAACTCCAAAGGCTTGTGTTCTCAATCTGCCTTTATAAACAAAAAAAATGAAACAATAATTCAGGGCTTGGACTGAGACCAATCAATACATTGTCTGGACCATGATTCATGCAGCCCAGACATCTGTATCCACAACAGAAAGAGCAACAAGATCATTCGCCCCGTTTCCCCTTAAGATATGAGCTGTTGTTAGTCTGGGATTCTGATTGTACCAGTGGTGGCTGGTGGGTTTTTAGGGGAAGCACATACTGGATGTTCACATAAGATAGTTTCATTTTACCGGCCAGCCATAGGCTTATATCTTATAGCAGCAGTTAATTTGTAAAGCCACTTTACAAAATGTCACTTTTTATATTTATAAATTGTAAATATTGTAAATTGTAATACTCAAGTGCCATTGATTTCTTGAGGTTTGCGAAGTCACTTATTTTCCTGGTTTACTTTGAGAGGTCATCCAGTCGTCATAAGAGAAGCCGTGTTTCAGGGCAGGACAAACAAATATGCTGTCCAATAAACACCTTTTTTTTTTTTTTATATGCAAAACACACCCAGCCACACTCCATTCTCTCCCAGTGAATCGAGTGTGTGGCTCAGAATGACGGGTTCAAAACCACTTGTCAAATTAGTGTTAGTCTTTTGTCCTGTCTTTTTAACACGTATGTTTGCTCCAGAGATGCAAGAGCTTCAATTAGTTCCTATTACAGTGGGGCAAAAAAAAGTATTTAGTCAGCCACTGATTGTGCAAGTTCTCCTACTTAGAAAGGGTCTGTCATTTTAATCATAGGTACACTTCAACTATGAGAGACAAAATGATAAAAAAAAAAAAAAGTCCAGGAAATCACATTGTAGGATTTTTTACGAATTTAATTGTAAATGATGGTGGAAAATAAGTGTTTGGTCAATAACAAAAGCTCAACTATACTTTGTAACATAACCTTTGTTGGCAATGACAGAGGTCAAACATTTAATCTAAGTCTTCACCAGGTTTGCACACACTGTAGCTGGTATTTTGGCCCATTCCTCTATGCAGATCTCCTCTAGAGCAGTGATGTTTTGGGGCAACATGGATTTTCAACTCCCTCCACAAATATTCTATGGGGTTGACGTCTAGAGACTGGCTAGGCTACTCTAGGACCTTGAAATGCTTTTTATGGAGCCACTCCTTTGTTGCCCGAGTGGTGTGTTTGTGATCATTGTCATGCTGGAAGACCCAGCCATGTTCCATCTTCAATGCTTTCACTGATGGAAGGAGGTTTTGGCTTAAAATCTTCTGATACATGGCCCCGTTCATTCTTCCCTTAACATGTATCAGTCGTCCTGTCCACTTTCCAGAAAAACCACCCCCATGCTTCACAGTAGGTATTGTGTTCTTGGGATGCAACTCAGCATTGTTCTTCCTCTAAACACGACGAGTTGAGTTTTTACCAGAAAGTTCTATTTTGGTTTTATCTGACCACATGATATTCTCCCAATCTTCTTCTGGATCATCTATATTCTCTCTGGCAAACTTCAGATGGGCCTGGACATGTACTGACTTAAGCAGGGGGACACGTCTGGCACTGCAGGATCTTTCTCGGTGTAGTGTGTTACTGATGGTAGTCTTGTTACTTTGGTCCCAGCTCTCTGCAGGTCATTCATCAGGTCGCTCCGTGTAGTTCTGGGATTTTTGCTGACTGTTCTCATGATCATTTTGACCCCACAGGATGAGATCTTGCGTGGGGCCCCAGATCGAGGGAGATTATCAATGGTCCTGTTTGTCTTCCATTTCCTTACATTCACTCTTCCCAGCCTGCTGCAGGTCTACAATTTTCTTTCTGGTGTCCTTCGACTGCTCTTTGGTCTTGGCCATGGTTGAGTCTGGAGTCTGACTGTTTGAGGCTGTGGACAGGTTTCTATTATACAGATAACGAGGTCAAACAGGTGCTATTAATACAGGTAACGAGTGGAGGACAGAAGAGCTTCTTAAAGAAGAAGTTACACGTCTGTGAGAGCCAGAAATCTTGCTTTTTTGTGGGTGACCAAATACTTATTTTCCACCATGATTTACGGTTAAATTCTTTAAAAATCCTACAATGTGAATTTTTTTTTTCTTCTAATTTTGTCTCTCATAGTTGAAGTGTACTTATGATGAAAATGACAAACCTCTCTCATCTTTCTAAGTAGGAGAACTTGCACAATCAGTGGGAGGAGATTTTGCATGCTCGCTGTGCAAATCACCAGGAGGAGTTTGAGTTATAATGAAAGAAGGGAACAATACTGAAGCAAGATTTTTTTAACATTAAATTCAGTAAAATATTGAATTTTACCAAGATTCACTACTAGTATAGACACTTATACAACCCCCAAATCTGAAAAAGTTGGGATAGTATTGAAAATGTATACAGTTTCTTACATTTACTTTGACTTTTATTGATGAAGGATTAGAGGATGACTAACATGAACTCTGCAGCAACAGATGAGCAGCATTTTAGACTTTATATCTAAAAGGTGGAACAATAAGGTAGGTGTGTGTAATAGAGTGGACAGTGTGTGGGTACAGTATTTTAAACTCTCCAGCAGCACTGCTTTGTCTGATCCACTTGTGACTGCACGTCACTGTAGTTCTGAGAATGATCCTCCTCTGAGGGTCTTGACCAATGACGAACAGGGTGAAATTGGACTAACGAAGTATGCAGTGCAACAGTTGACTACAGCCTATAATAACTACAACATGCACTTGTATGGTAAGTGTAGCTGATGAAATGGACAATGCATGAATAAACAAAGAGACGGTTTTAATGCTATGGTTGATGCATGTATATTAGATGGATTGATCGTAAAATAGCTCTGTATAATCTCTATAGCAGTTGCCACCAGTAGTAATTATAAGCTACTTGATGTAATAGTAGTCATGCAACCTCTGTAATAGCTTCTCCACAGGTGGTCATGCTTTTGAAAAAGAAAAAAAAATCAAATTACTGAATGACTCAGTGACTCATTTAAGTTTCCCATTATTGGATTACTAAAGTGCATGTGACACCAGTGATTAGATTATTACAGAAATCTGATTTTGGAAAACTGCTTAAGCATGTGATACAACCCCAATTCTAATATGCTCTAGATGATTTTCTTTTTGTTGAAATGGTGTAGGCTGTACAACCCCAAATCAGAAAAAGTTCAGACAGTATAAAAAAATGCAGATAATAATAATATCAAACAGTGTTTCTTACATTGACTTTTATTTAATTGCAGACAGTATGAACGCAAGATATTTCATGGTTTTTCCTGTTCAATATAATTTCCAATTATAAATGTACATCTATTCCTGTATTTCAAACTTGCAACACATTCCAAAATAGTTGGGACGGTAAAGTATTTACCATTTTGTAATCATGCCATTCCTCATCACATTGCATAAAAGACATTTTGTAGCATACCAGGGATCCCAAGAGATGAAGCATTTCAGGTGTTACTTTGTCCCATTCTTCCTGCAAACACGTCTTAAGGTGTGCAACAGTACACCTTTGCAAAAGGGTTATTGTCACATTGTTTTGTTTCAAAATTCTCCACCCATTCTCTATTGGGGACATGTCATTACTGCAGGCAGGCCTGTTCATTACCTCTACCCTCTTCATGCCTTTGTAATGTGTGCAGCATGTGGTTCTGCATTGTCATGTTGAAAAATTATTGGATGTCCCTGGAAAAGTTGTCGTCTTAACTAAGTTGTCGTCAAAATTCTCCACCCATTCTCTATTGGGGTCATTACTGCTCTAAAATTTCTGTGTATTTCTTTGCATGGGCACTTAGCTTTGCCAAGGGCACTGACCCAACCACATACCATGGCAGAGCCTGGCTTTTGGACTGTTGCTGAGAACAGTCTGGTTGGTCCTTTTCATTTTTTGTCTGGAACACATGACGTCCATTTATTCCAGAAAATACCTGTAATACTGATTGGTCTGATCATGACACTTTTTTCACTGTGTCATGGTCCATCATAGATGAATCTGAGCCCAGAGAAGTCGATGCCACTTCTGGACATGGTTAACATGAGGTTTATTTTTTGTACAGTAAAGTTTTTAGTGGCATTTGTGACTGTAACTCTATATTGTAGTGCTTGACAAAGGTTTACAAAATTAATCCCTTGCCCATGTGATTACATCACTTATTGGTGAATAATGGTTCTTGATGGAGTGCCATCTGAGGGTTCAGAGATCATGGGTGTTAAGTGTAGTCTTACACCCTTGCCCTTTACACACTGGAATTCCTACAGATTCCTTGAATCATTTAATGATATTATGCACTGTAGAAGGAGAAATATGCAAATCCCTTTTAATCTTTCTTTGAGGAGCATTGTTTATAAACATTTCAGTAATTTTCTCATGCATTACTAGCCTGAAATATGTTGGCTTCATACTGTCTGCAGTGACATAAAAGTAAAAGTAAATGACAGAAATACTGCTTTTTTTATTATTTACACTTGATTTGGGGTTGAATTACTTGGGAATGGAATATATAACTTCAGTCACAAAGCCATGTGACTCTTGATGCTTGAAACAGTAATGAGCTGATGGCACCATCATCAAATCGGTGTTTATATTTTGCATGTATTGATGTATTGGCCCCAAAATTGAGAGGAAGTAAACTGTTGTTTCAGGCTTTATGTTCCAACCCAAAACAAATGTTACTTGGAAAAATGTCTAGTGCTCTTTATTATGCATGAATGTTTATATTCTTTGATTGCTAGAGCTAGTAGTGACCACCTGACGAGCTAAACTCTGCCTCTGCTGATGGTACACCACTTCTTTTTTGTGCTGTGTAAAATAAATAGTATATGGTTTGGAACATAACCCAAGTGGTACCCCACAGCAGGGTAAGGTGCTCTCAGTCTATCCTGCAGTTTTATATAATCGCTATGTAGGTCTCACCTTCCCTCCTCCTATTGCTCTAGGTGCAGTGACATCTAATTCAGATCAGACTCCCTGATAATGGCACTATTGATCTGGCCCATGTTCCTTTTTACAGCAGCTATCCTCATGTGTCTTTATGTTCAAGCTGCTTCACACTAAGCTTTTCCTATACTCAGCACAGAGTGCCACTGTGTTTTGGTATCATCATGGTGATTGCTGTCACCAAGCGACAGGAGGGGAGTGGAAAATATTATTAGTGCGTGGCATCAGATCACCTTCCCTTTTGCCCTGAAGAGAAGTTTGTAGAGTCAGTGAGGGTAAAAGGGTTGCAGATAGAATTACATAGGCAAGGCAAACTCCATTGCCGAAGTGAGGGCTGTCAGTTACAGGTCTGTGAAACTGAGAGAATAGAGGCCAGGAAGTACAGAAAGGGTCCAGTGACCAATAGCACAGGAAAAAAGAGAGGGAGAAACAGAGAATGTGATTTATGGGGATCTGCCTTGCTGAAGCCCTGCAAGTAACAGGTTCCATTGTGAATTTCCCGCTGGGATTAAAAAAATTATCTATCTCTGGGGACAGGGACAAAATCTGTTTCACGTGATGCAGACCAGGAGTGGCCCTGTCACAGAAGGCTTTGCATTGCGTTTTTGGTATAAGACTGCAAGGACTCGCTTCTGTTCAGTCACTGGAGCAATACTGATCCTTGGTGATCAGAACTGGCTTGTAGCTGGGAGTACTTCATGGTAATGGTGTTGGATAGGGTTGAGGTCAGGACTCTGTTCAGCCCTGTGGAGTTCTTCCACACCAAATTTGCCAAACTTATTTTTAAGGACCTCAGTTTATAGGCAGTTCATATGGCAAAACCCGGGATTTTTTTTTTCTTTTCAAACAGTTGAAAACATTTTTCTACTACCCCAATTCAGAAAACGTTCTCCCATTACATTGTAAAATATCATTAAATGATTTGAATTAATCTGGAGGAATTTCAGTGCATAAAGGGCCAGAGCACAAGTCTAATCCGAACTGCTTCAAGAACTGTCATTCATAAATAGCTGATAGAACCACATGGGCAAGGGACTACTCTGGCAAACCTTTATCAAGCACTATAATACAGAGTTACATTCAAAAATGCCAAATGGCATGAAAAAAAAGCCTTATATTAACCATGACCAGAAGAGACGTTGACTTCTCTAGACTCTGAGGCATCTGGGTTGAACCATCACACAGTGAAAATGTGGAAATCCAGCACTTGTCAGCACAAGTTCAAAAGGCAGAGTCTGTCATGGTATCTGGTTGTGTCAGTGCCCCTGGCAAAGGTAATTTACACTTCTGTGATAGCTGAATTAATGCAAAAATATACATTGAGATTTACAGCAACATATGCTGCCTTCAAGATGACATCTTTTCCAGGGTCATCCATGCATTTTTCAAACCACTTCCTGCACACATTACAAAACCATGAAGAGGCTATGAGTACTGGACTGGCCTGCCTGCAGTCCTGACATGTCCCCAGTAGAGAATGTGTGGTGACTTTTGAAACAAAAAATGTGATAACAACTTGTACTGTTGCACAGCTTAAGATATTTTTGCATTAAATAAATCTGATACACTTCATAGCATGGTATCCTTAATGCCAAAACGTATTTTAAGTGTTGTGAGGAGGAATAGCAACATCACAAAGTGGAAAATGCTTTACCGTCCCTTTTTTGGAATGTGTTACAGGCCTGAAATGCAGGAATGGATATTTATTAACAAATGAAATTAAGCTGACCAGAAAAAAAAACATGGAATATATTGGAATCATGCCATCTGCAATGAAATAAATGTCAGTAAATGAAATACACACTGTCTTATTTCTTTTAATTGCAATTTCCATACTGTCTCAACTTTTTCTGATTTTGGTTTGTAGAATGGTGTTGTGCGCTGGAGAATTGATAGTTACTTTTAAACTAAGGGCTCCAGCTCACACCACCTAAAACAACCTCAATTATTTTGTTCTCCACCAAGATTTACAGTTGGCACTATGCAGTTAGTGTTTTATGAATCATTACTCCAGAATCATTTCCATTGTTCTAGAGTACAATGATGACTTGCTTTATGTCACTCCGGCTGGCACTGTGATGCTTCTAGAGTACCATGATGTTTCTAACAAGTTTTAAAATTAAAATTGAGTTTAAAAAGCATTTTCACTTTTGATAGTGAATGTTGCTTGCAACTGAGGACACAATTTATATGTGCTACATGCTTTACCACTCGTCTGTCCTGTTCTGTGACCTTGTATGTCCAGCTTCATACCTTGGCTGTTGTTGCATTTGAGTGTTTTCTGTTCAAAATAACAGCATTGCAGTTGACCTTGGTAGTTCCAGCAGGGCAGAAATGTTGTAAACTGACTTATATTGGAATAGTGGCATTCTTTGAAAATACCACATTGAAAATCACTGAGCTCTCTGGTATGACCCAGTCTACTGCCACTGTTTGTCTATGCATATTGCATGACTGTAGACTTGATTTTATGCACCTGTTAGTAATAATGTAGCTGAAATATTAAATCCTGTAGTAACTGCTTTACCAAGCTTTTGGTGATTTAGTGTATTTGTGAATGTGAGAATTATGGCAATATGAGAGAACATTTATGCTTGGCAGT
This sequence comes from Ancistrus triradiatus, assembly GCA_025084515.1. Classification (NCBI taxonomy): domain Eukaryota; kingdom Metazoa; phylum Chordata; class Actinopteri; order Siluriformes; family Loricariidae; genus Ancistrus; species Ancistrus triradiatus. The sequence goes on from JAJAGP010001129.1 coordinate 13,132, forward strand.
ATAGACAATATACATGCTATAAATACACACCTGACAATTTCCTCTTTTATGATTTTATTACGTCATTATTTATAACATCATGGATATTTCCCAGTGGAAATATATGCAGTTTACAGTGAAAGTTTGTGAACTCTTTAGAACCTTATATTCTCTGCATAAATATGCAGATAATATAATTTATTCATTGTCTTATCTGCTTATCCTAATCCTAATCTAAAAGTAGATAAAGAGAATCAAATTAAAGAAATGAGACAAAAGTATGATACACAGTCATTTATTTATTGAGGAAAATAAACCAATATTACACATATTTAAGCGACAAAAGTATATCAACCTCTAGGATTAGCAGTTCATTTGTAAATAAAAGAAAGAGGGATCAATCAAAGTCTGATCGCCACAACACAAACAAAGGAGATTTCTGAGGATCTCAGAAAAAGAGTTGTTGATGCTGATCAGGTTGGAAAAGGTTACAAAACCATCTCGAAAGATGGTTCTGGCAGAGATTATTTACAAATGGAGAAAATTCAAGACCACTGTTAGTCTCCCCAGGTGTGCTTGACCAACAGGGACCACTCCAAGTGCAAGACAGGTAATCAGTGGATGGTCATTGGAACCCATGGTAACTGGTAAGCAACTAAAATGAGTACACCATCAGGAGAACACTGAACAAAAATGGTGTGTATGGCAGGGTTTCAAGGAGAAATCCACTGCTCATCAAAATGAACGTTGCTGCCCACCTGCAGTTCCTTAAAGATTACATTGACAAGCCAGAAAGCTATTGTTTTGTGGATGTTGAAACCAACAAATAATGCTTTGGATAAGTAGTGAAGCATTTTATCTGGAGAAAGGAAAGAAGTGTATTCCAGCATAAGAATCTTAAATCATCTGTAAAGCATGTTGGTGGTAGTATCATGGTTAGAGCCTGTTTTGCTGCATGTTTGCCAGCACAGCTTGCCATCATTGATGAAACAAAGAATTTTACCAGTATTTTCTAAAGGAAAATGTTCTTAACCTGAATCTCAAAAGAAAGTAGGTCATGTAGCAAGACAACTACCCTATGCACACAAGTCTACCAAATAACAGTTAAAGAAGAATAATATATGTGAAAGGTCAGGTCACAGTCCTGACTTAAATCCAATAGAGATGTTGTGGAAGGACCTGAAGTTAGCAGTTCATGTGAGGAAACCCACCAACATCCCATTATTGTAGCTGTTCTGTATTGTGGAATGGGCTAAAAATCCAAAATCCCAATGTCTAGGACTGACCAACTGTTTGAAGAACAGACATGTTGAGCTGCAGTTATTGCTGCACAAGGGGGTCACATCAGATCCCGAAATTAAAGGTTCACATACATTTGAAATTCACACATATGTAATATTGGATCATTGTCCTCAATAAATAAATGACCAAGTATGATATTTTCTGTCTCGTTTGTTTAACTGCCTTCTCTTTTAGGACGTGTGAAAATCTGAAGTTTTAGATCAAATACAGTATATGCAGAAATACAGAAACTTCTGTACATTCAAGCAGTACTGTATATTCTATTATGTGGCCTCCCTTCCATCAGACACAGCCAGTGATGCCTTTATGATGTCCAACCTGGCTGGCAGGTACCACCAGTACTCAAAGAGACTCGTGTCACCTCAGTGGTGAGGTAGCATATTAGACCACTGTGCCACCCAAGCGCTAGCATCCAAGTATGATTATTCTAATAGTGTCTGAACCATTGTGAGTGATTCTGCGCTGAATAGTTTAAATCCTGTATACAGATTTGTTAAGCCTTCAATCAGATGGAAATCTTCCATTTGTTGTTCTCAGTCTGAGCAGATAGGATCTGACCCATCCAGTGCCTTCACTAATATCTACTGAATAATCAGGAAGCTTCTTTCTCTCACTGGGCCTTGCTCACCTCCCCACGCCATGTAGAGTGGGTGTGATTCTTTGCATGCTAATGCTGAAAGCAGGCCTCAGCATCTAGGAACAACAAGTTCAGCCTGTTCTCCCTTCCCCCCTCCATATGACCATACTTCCCTCTCTCTGCTGGTGAGCCGATGGCAGGCTGGCCACGGTCAGGGAAGCAGCTCTGCTGCCGGGCGGAGAGGTCAGAGCACTAATGAGATGCCCAGGGAGAGAATGACAGGAGTGTGCATGCGTAAATAATCTATTAATTACAGGGAGGCGCATGATGAATAGAAAACCTTTCCCTGTGATATCTTCATCCCTTTCCTGAAAACCCCCAACCCCATCACCACCCATCAGACAGACACACACACACACGCACACATGCAGCAGACCACATCCTCAGTATGCCCCTGTGTAGTTGAGAAACCACAAAGACACATATATTCAGAGATTAAAGCAAAATCCTGGCGATTGCTCCATAAAAAGATAATTTACTATATTAAACTGACGTTTATTTATATGCAAATGACTCCCCTCCTACACAGATTTAAATAATTTATGTGACGGTATGAAAGTAAGAAGGGGTTATTTTTGCAGGTGGACCTAACGGGGTTAGGTGGGACGAATGCTATTTTATTTACTGCTGAGTTTATTTATTTTAATCACGCCAACTGTTTCCTCGTGGGATGAGCTTTGGGAGCCAACATGAGGTTTATTGCACTGCTTAACAGTGAATATTTTACCGTCAAGCCTTCCCTGAATATTGTCAATATCAGGGGCAGTGTTCATTTTCTAGTTCCCCTCCAGCTGCAAGTCACATATTGTAATGCTTCTGACATGGATCATTTCAACTTAAGGGATTTGTGAACCTTCCCAATTTGCCAACTTAGCGACTGTCACTAGATTTGACCACTTTTTAGACCCCTTTTAGGATTTCAAAAAAGAGCCTAGTGACAAATCTAGTGACTTTTTGAGCAGCTGTTCTAATTGTAATACAGCTGTCCAGCCCTCATCACGGTTGCTCGTTATACGAGTAAACAAAGCACACTGCGCAGATTAACCACTTGTCACTTGTCTAAAGCCTAAACGTGTAGTGCATGCACAAGCCATCATTCCCAGTGACCAATCGCTTATCACTATGAAATCTAAAATCACAGTATTCTCCGTGTAGTGCGCTCTATGCAGGTGGAATAATGCCTTTATGGTGCACTACACCTTGAACATGAAGCCATTTCGAGCTTACAGAAAGGCATGAGTAACTCAGATAACCACTCAGTACAGCTGAGGTATGCAGAAGAGCATCTCTGAATGCACAACACGTCAAACCCTGAAACAGATGGGCTACAGCAGAAGACCACACCAGCTAAGGACAGGCAATTGAGGCTACAATTCATACGGGCTCAAACAAAAACTATCCTAAACTATACTAAGTAAAGAGGGCGAAAATGCACACGTGCAATCTTAAGACCAGACTACTGAAAGTAAAACGTGATTGGAAACTGAACGAGAAGAGCAGTAACTTGTTTTTCTGTTAGACAATCTGAGTGCAGATTTTATTTGGGCATGTAGAAAAAGGACTGATTTATTCTGTTTGAATGGATGCTTGAATTTCAATAACCATAAAAAAATTCAGTTTAAAATGACTTTAGACAGACACATTGGACTCAACTTCTATTGAGAACAATTTCTGAGTCTGAGACTGAGACCGGACTCAAGTACTACAACTCTAAGGCTCACCAAAATTGGACAACAAAAGATTACAAAAATGTTGCCTGGTCTGATGAGTCTACATTCTACAACATTCAGAGGGTAGGGTCAGAATTTGTAATAAACAACATGAAAGCATGGATCCATCCTGCAACCATTCAAGCTGCTGGCGATGGTGTAATGGTGCGTGGACACTTTGGACCCCCTAATAGCAACTGAGCATCTTTTAAAGCCACAGCCTACCTGAGTATTGTTGCTGACTATGTCCATCTCTTATATGACTACTACAGTGTATCCTCTTCTGTTGGCTACTTCCTGCAGAAGAACGCTCCGTGTCGCAAAGCTCAAATCATCACAAGCTGGTTTCTTGAATGACAATGGGTTCACTGTACTCAAATGGCCTCCACAGATACCAGATCTCAATCCAATAGAGCACCACTGGGATGTGGTGGAACGTGAGATTCACATCATAGAATGTAGCCACCATTATTTATATCATTAATCATATTACTGTTTTGACATATGTTCTGGCACTAACAATTACTATTGTAAGGTTTACATGTCCACCTCACTGTTGTTAGGACAAGCTCCGGAACCATTATTTACAAATTAAGCACTACCAAAGGCTTCTTCTTTATATAGAAAATAGAGAATGCTGATACAACCTTTGAATTACTTACCTATCAATTATTCAGTATATATTGTAGTAATATGGGTTTGCTCTATATACAAGTAATGCACCACTACGTTTGTCTGCACCTTTGGTGTCCCCTCCAGGAATTGCTCTTGAGAAATGTTTCTGTATATTGTCTTTCCCAGCAGTAAAATGAAATATCTGTCCATGTGTGTGAGAACATGGACATGGAGCAGTTGTGACATTCTTTTTCCTACACTGCCCAAGGCATCACTTGCTGTGGGTGGAGAAATACTGGGGGAGGGAATGCAGTGTACAGCAGCATGAAAATAAAGGATAATATAAGGTTGTATAGTGTATCTGTCATGAATGCATGACTACTGAAATTAATACTGGCAGAAGAGTCAAGTGGAAATCTGGACAGGCTGCAATACAGCATCATGATTGTAGGTTGTTCCAGTGGAATCGAATGTGGTTATGGATATTGGATAATGAATGCACCAATATTGGTTATAATTTGTGTTTAGTGCTATACACAATTCGAGTTTCATAATGGACCATATTATTACCATCACTGAGAACCCATATTACCTAATTCTCAAGCTACAAGGTACTACAACCACTGCAACATCATTGTCTGCAAATGGTCACCTGGGTACAATCCCTGAGTTGTGGTTTTAGTTTTTAAAGTTTTCCTACAGAGGCACACGTTTCCAGAATGTTAAACTGCAGCTTTTAGCATGGGAAAATGAGCCTTAGTACAAAATATGGTTTTATATAGCTTTTGTGCTCTGGTGAGACCCTATAAGTGAGGCTTTTAGCACAACTGTTTTTTTCTGCAGTTGTTGTCTTAGCAAACAAACATGGAGTACAGTTGCCATCTGTCAGTGTTTACTTGAGAGACTTGCACATGTTTTTGTATTTCAAGATATTCTCCACTGTAATATGAAACATTAGCATGATTTGGATCATTTGGCGCATATTTTACTCGGTACATTTTTACTACTGGAAATGGAGACAAGATGATCTTGTGAGTTTCTACTTGTCCCATTCTCTTTCAGCTGCATCGTGCATGCACTTCATTTGACACGAGCACTTGATACATTTCCATAATGTATGCCCCTGCCATCGTGACTGTGAATTCTAGATGCATTAAAGTCAAAAGGTTGAGAGAAGGTACATCTCCAACACAGTGTCTAATTGGTGATTATGTATGTGATTTCAACAAAGTGATTCATTTAATTAGCAGATTATTGGCACAATGAGATATGACCAATAGCCTAGCCTTTTCTCCAAGGACCATGTTGTCATCGTGAATGACATCAGCGCGTGAGGTGAACTCACCATTAGTGATCGAATCTCCCCAAGGACATATTAAAGGGCAAAAAAACAGGCTGCCTCCGGGCACACAAAGCTTCCTGAAAAAAAGGCTTTATCTGGAAATGCATGTGTATATTTGATCAAATCTTGTAATGCTTACCCTTTTCCTATTCTTGTTTTTTACTTCTTTCATACAGCATGTCTTTAAATGGTAAACCCCTTTCAAGTTCTTTTGTCATCACAAATAGGTTGCATTGTACAGAAGGATTTGGCAAAGCATAAAATCTAAATATTTTAAATATATATATATTTAATTTGAACATACAAAGATCTGTAACATAGCTTGGCCTGGAAACTCATTCTGCTGCAATACAATATATATAGTGAAATTATTATTATATAATTATTTGATTTAACACCACATCGGCATCAGCGGCTATTCATGAACGGAGCAAGGTTATAAAAATACATACTAGTCAGGCACACACTCACACTGGGGCGGTTTAGAATGACCAGTTAACCTAACGCATGACTACGGGCTGTGAGAGCAATCAGAAGTACTCGGAGGAAACCCACATGGACACTGAGAAGGCATGCAAACTCCACACAGGCAGAGTCTGCGGTCATGATCGAGTCAGGATGCCTGGAGCGGTGTGGTGACCACTGTGCCTCCCAGTGCATGAAATAAGTGCATCATTATTATTATTATTAGTATTATTATTATTTTTAAATCTAATTAAAGGAATTGACTATTAAAAGTGTTTAGATAGTGAGGGCACATCAGAGATCACTGGGCTATTTTTCAGAGGAAAACAAAAGAGGAAAATGCCATGGTAACTGAGACAAGCGTTTTAGTGCCTGTTATAAAGCAAAGCAGCAAATGGTGTTAAGTAGACTAGAGCAGACTATAATGAGTTAATTGTAGTGTCATTTGGTTACTAATTTGATGACTAACGTTAAAAAAATGAAGTAACATTACGTTTAAACACATTACATTAAAAGTCATGAATTGGGCTTTAATTGGGCCTTAAGTCTGTGCTTTGAAGCAGATGTATGCCTGTATTTTTAAGGTATTCCTAAGGTACCTTCTGACAGTTGTAATTTAATGGGTTGACTGGCACCAAGGGAAGGCTATGGGCCTAATTGCGGTTGATAGTTAATGGAACAAGAAACAGCTGCAGGAGCAGAGAAAATTGGATACAATGGGCAGAAGATACTAAGACTTAGATATTAGGGTGGGGAATATAGAAATGACATAATATAAAAGCAAGGTATAAAGAATAGCCTTCTCAAAGGATGAGTCTTTCCTAGGGATGTGACTCTATTTATTTGTGGTTTGTTAAGCCAAAAAAAACATTTTATACTATTTTTCTTTCACTCCAAGTGTTGTCTGAATTATTTAACTATTCTTGTATTTTGTCTGGGCAGATGATTCATTCCAAAAATGATCTCTGAATAAAAAATGAAGACATACATTTGCAAGAGAAAGTTTGAGAACTATTTGTACTTTCTTCAGTTTCAGTATTGCTTACTCATAAAATGCAGTCTGGTATTTATCTATATCACAATTATTGTCAAATGCAATCTGCTTCAACTCAGTACAGCACAAACAATTGTACCTGCCTTCATTGAAAACTGATTAATCATCTATAGAACAGACTGGAGAGTATGTGAAGACCACATTCTCAGTAGTGTTATCCCCAGGCTTACACAGAACAGCTGATGTGTTATATACCATTGCTGTTTGATTTTCTGTATATTCTCCTATATAAGGACTCTTAAGAACTTCATCCAATTGTCCAGTCTCACCCAGAAGATGGATTTCCAACGTTAGTCTGATTCCTCTCAATTTTTCTTACTTATGTGTCTTAGGAGAATGCCACTTTTGCTTCGGGCTGCTCATTTGGGGTCTAGACTCTGTTTTGGAAGGCTGATTTGCAGCGTCTGTTCTTAACAGCACTATATAAATAAATCAAACTGGAAAATTTAGTCGATGCCTCTATGCAGAAGTGCACACATCCTTGTGCTAGTTAACTGTCAGCTATATAAGCTTACATATACATCAAAATATAATATAAAATATTATATATATATATATATATATATATATATATATAATATATCATGATGGTGACTTTGACAAATTGCCTACCATCCAGGCTGTTCTGACCCAGCTGTTAAATAATGTATGTTAAATAATATTTAATAAATAATCATTATAGTCAATAAAATGGTACTTCAGTTCTCGACCACCTCGGAACTTGTCAAATTCGGTTCTCGATGCATTTCGCCTCTTGTTCTTGTCGTTTTCTTGGTACTTGGCGTGCTTGCTTAAACTTGTACGAGTCGAGCCACAGGACTCGTTTCAGCCGAAACTTGATTCACAATTCACGATTCACGATTGAAGAATCACGATTCACGATTCACGATTCAGTACACAGAGACTCAGTGATTCAAATTCACAATAGCCTTGCTCAGAGAAGATGTCCGCTGTGTTTATTGTGCTTTTTCTTTATTTTTACATGTACAGTACTGTTTTCTTAGTGCACATGTCTCCATGGGTCCTAAAAAGGTTAGTTTATAAGAGCCAACCAAAAGCAAAACAGGAATTGAATGCAGCTATGCTAGTGCCCTGAGTTCATCAATAGAGTAAGTGTTTTGCTTTTACTTTTCATTTTCAATCCATTATTCACTAAATTACATGATATTTTTCAACACTTTATTATAAAATCAGCTTTGTGTTAATGATTTTGGCCAGCTGTAGGTTAATGTTATTGCTTTAAACCTTAACTTATTTATCATTACTTATCATGGACTCTGCTATGATACAGCAAACACTTGTTACACTTCTCGGTTCGTGACATATTTAACTTATGTATTAGGGGTCATGCAGTGGCTGCTAGAGACCACTGTTGATCCCTCAGGACGGCGTTTGAACCCTCAGCGTGATCACGCAGGCGCCAACCTAATTTTGCGTTTTGCGTGAAAGTGGTAACACCTATTGTTGGGCCTATTTAAGCACACCTTTGCGCTCACACCTTTGGGCTCCATCGCTTCCCCTGCGGCTACGCTAATGCTTTGCGCAAAGCATCGCTTGCTACACCAGTCTTCACACGGCTTCAAGCGCTTTTTGTTTTGTTTTGTTTCAGCCTTCTGGAATGAATTAATGACGAGAACCAAGGTACCACTGTACTAGTATTTGCTTCATTTCTGTGCCACTACACACATAGTGTATACTACTTGTGTGTGGGGCACGGGCCAAATGAGTGTCTATGAAGTTCCTTAAACCAAGTTCCTTAAACAAGCATGTGACCTGAGGCTGCTCTGCTGGGCAAAAACAAAATTGTGCCCCAGAGATGTCTATTTTAATAGGGAGCCTATCAGGTATTGTTTACATTGTTTTTCTTTTAAGTGATTGGACTACAACAGGCTCGTTAGCTGATCAGGAGACTGTGGGAATTCTAACACTGTTCAAGTGGAACTGTGGAAAATTTAGTTTTATCCTTAACAAAAACCTTTTTCACAAGATGTTCACTTGAAGAACAAAACAGGATAAAGGAGGTTAGACTGGATCAACCTACAGTACCAATTCAGCAGCAGACACAAGGACAAGCTTACACCCTGTGGGACTTTGGTAGCCTAGCAGTTAAGGACTATGAACAATGATGTCCAGGGTTCAAATTCCACCTCTGCCAAGCTGCCACTGTTGGGTCCTTGAGCAAGATCCTTAACCCACAAATGCTTGGATTATAAGACTGTATTAATTGTAAGTCGCTCTGGGTAATGGCGTCTGCTAAATGGCATAAATGTAAATGTACACCCGTGTTTCTCAAGCTCTTGTTATGACCATTGGAGATGACTATCTGAGTGCAATGTAAGTACAGTAATGCCTTTTTTTTTTTTCCATGTCTGCTGTTTCAAAGTGCTGGCACAAAGCATTGTGGACAATGACATAATGATGGAAGTGTGAAACTTAAGAGACTAGTGACTGAGTATTTAGCAAGAAAATCACTGAGAAATTTGGAGGTCAGAAGGAAAGGAGGGAAAATTTATGTTTAAGTATTTCTACTGTGTTTAGGAGACATGCCAGTGTGTTGCTCTGTTTTTAGACTTTTTTTTATGTACACCCCTCTAAAGATTTTTAGCACCAGCCTCCACTGGTTTCTTGTTATTTGCACTGCAGATACTTGGCTAAAAAATCAGCGGGAAGTGCATCACTTGATTGCCAGAACAGAGAAATGCATTGACACTTTCTTTAGTCTTCAGGGGATGCTGGGATCTGGTCAAACTCTACTTGAGTCTTGAAGGATAGATGTTATGAAGTGGGATTTTCTACCTTCAGTTATTGAAGGGAATGGTTCATTTTTAGCTTTCTGTGCAAGCATCATGTTTTAAATCTGATGCAGCTATAGGGAGGCAGTGACAGGAATACAGCAGTGGGAGAACTGTTGTAGATTGAAAATCAGATGTTTGCTGTAGTCAGAATCAGTTTCAGTGGTTTAATGGTTTGCATGGGATGACTTTCCAAGAGTGCATTGTAATAGTAAAATATAGAAATGGCAAGATACTGGAAAATCACCTCAATGGTGTCCATCAAGAGATTGAGAGTTGAGAGAAACATCCACTGGTTGTTGAGAAGATATCTGTATAACCAGGTTATCAGTATAAGCAGAACATTTCAAACTGATCGTAAAGCAGTTTATTCTCAGTTGTTCATGTAAAGTCATTTGTCTGTTGTAATTTCACACTATCTTACAATAATTGTGTATGATATAAAAAACATTTCTAAAGATCTAGGTGTTTCCTTTGTTCCGATACGTTAATCGACAATTACTTGTATAGATATTGTTGTATAGTTATAGTAATAGTTTAGGCTAATATGACTTGTATGAAGAAAAGATCAAGTTTTATGTATAAGTAATACTCAGGGTATTCCAAACATAAAAATTCACAGCAAATGTTTTCAAATGGTGTTTGACTTACACTATGTAGCCAAAGGTGTGTGGACACCACTTCTGCTTAGTGTTCTTTGCTATTTCAGCTACACTCTCTGCTAATAGGTTCATAAGATGTAGCATTGCAGCAGAGAATCTCAATAAATAAATAAATAAATAAAAAACAGTGGCAACCGAATGGGTTATACTGAAAACGTGAGTGGCTCTCAGTATGGCTAGTTAAATATTTCCACCTGCCCAACTTTCTGTCCTGCCCTCATACAACAAACTCCATAAAGAAATGGTCCATAAAGGAACTCTGATGGAGAACTTTAACTCTCTCAGACACTAGCAACATTAATTGGAACAGCAACTGTGATTGTTGCCACCTTATAGTGGAAAACATTATCAGAAGAGTGAAGGGAAGTAGTTTATGGGTGTCCAGAAACTTTTGTCTATATAGTTTACCTGGCTGGATAAATTGATCACTTATCACATTTTCATCAGTTTTATAAGTATCAACTAATCTAATTGATGGTATTTAATCATTAAATGTAACATTAATTCCTACTGATGACTGAATAGATTTGTTTTCTGTACAACAAACTGAAATCCAAAGAAGTTGGACAGTATGAGAAATGCAAAGAAAAACAAAACAAAAAAAAACGCAGTGTTCCTTACATATACTTTGGCTTTGACTTCATTGCAGACAATATGAACAAAAGATGTTTCATGTTTTGTCTGGTCAACCTCATTTCCTTTGTTAACATACATTCATTCCTGCATTAGCAGATACCAAGGGGATCTTGAGGATACCAAACAATGAAATGTTTCAGGTGTCATTTTGTGCCATTCTTCCTGCAAACACATCTTAAGGCGTGCACCAGACAGTTTAATTTAAAAATTCTCCAAACATTTTCTATTGGGGACAGGTCAGGACTGCAGGGCAGGCAGTGCAGTACCCGTACCCTTTTCTTCCACAGCCAAGTCAAGTCAAGTCAGATTTATTTATATAGCGCTTTTTAACAATGGAGCATTGTCTCAAAGCAACAACTTTACAAGTTTAGATTTATCTCCTAATAACTACGTCCAATCTCAAATTGAGCAAGCCCTAGGGCGACAGTGGCAAGGAAAAACTCCCTATTTAGGAAGAAACCTTGGCAGGACCAAGTCCAGTACCCGTACCCAACCTCTTGGGCAGCATGCCTATAATGTGTGCAGTATGTGGTTTTGCATTGTCTTGTTGAAAAATGTATGGACATCAGTTGAAAAGATGTCGTCTTTGAAGGCAGCAGATGGTGCTCTAAGATTTAAGTGTAGTTTTCTGCATTAATGCTGTAATCACAGAAGTGTAATTACCTTTGCCAAGATCAACAACGGATGGTCAGTTTTTGTTTTTTGCCCAGAACACACTGTGTCCATTTCTTCCACAAAACATCTGGAATACTGATTCACCTGAGCACAATACAAGTTTCGAATGTAAAATGGTTCATCCCAACGCTACTGCTGGACATGGTTAAATATAAGGCTTTTTGTTTTTTTTGTTTTTTGCACAGTAACGTTTTAAGTAGCATTTGTGAATGGAACTCTGTATTGTAGTGCTTGACAAAGGTTTGCCAAAGTAATCCCTTGCCCATGCGGTTATATCACTTATTGATGAATAGTTTTTGATGCAGTGCCATTAGAGGGATTGGAGATCATGAGTCTTCAGCTTTGGCTTGCACCCTTGGAATTTACACACTGAAATTCCTCATGATTCCTTGAATTGTTTAATGATATTGTGCATTGTAGTGATAGAAATATGTAAATCCCATCCCATCTTTCTTTGAGAAACATTGTTTTTAAACATTTCCGTAATTATCTCATGCATTCATTTACAAACTGGAGATCCTATTCCCATTTGTACTAATCCATACATGCAGATGTTGTCCCATCTTTTCGTGATTTAGGGTTGTATATGATTTTTGGTATCATATGTCACACTGAATAAATGTTATATCACACAGAGAGAAAATATTTGAGGGAGAGAGTGAGAGATTAATGTGTGCTGAGGAGATCTGTGGTAGTCCTGCACCCCAGGAACTCCCATCTAAGTGACTTTGGGCTCAGAGGCTGTTTGAGTATCGGGCAGGGAGAATAATGCCAGGGGAATTTTTCATCCCCTACAGAGTTAAGATACATTTCTCAGCATGGAGAAGTACTTTCTTTCACTCTGTACACAGTAATGCAAGGGGGATAAGAAAAACTCTAACTTCCTCCTCTCTGTTCCTCTTTCTCAGGGTCATTGAATGCACAGTGGAAGCTTTCTGGTTGCTTATACATCATTCCACACAACATTATTTCCTTTTCCTTGGTAGGCTTAGTTAGGGTCTGTGATAGCACCAGTCTTTCTCATACATCTCTTATGGGAAATTGGGATTTTTTTTCTCTTTATTGCAATACTGTAGGAGTAACAATAATGTTTTGTACACAAAAACTCCCTGTTTTCCATTTACAGTGTAATTGATTTTCTGATCATGAGCGTGGCCTCATAGTGCTTTCCAGAAACAGAAATTTGCTAAAGCCAACAGTGCCCACAGAGAATGCGCTTGCGAGAGGTAACATATGTCTTCTGCCCTTAAAATGAACCCTGCAAAAGAAGGGCATTTCACAGTAAGTGAATGGTCCTCACTACACCTTACTTTGGCATCAGCTTATAACGTTTCATTATTAAGTAACAGTAATTTCCACAAGCTTTAATGGGAATTCCCACGTCTTATCTTTAAGCCTCACACTGTGTTCAAGTGAGTGTTTGGAGGGCTGGTTGCCAACTGCATCGAATGTGAACAACAGGGTCCTATTCAGACATCCACCTACTATCCCTACTACTGCCCCCGTAGGCTTGTGCTTGGTCCTGCCAATTCTCTGTGGCAGAGAGGTCCATTTGCTTTCTGAGGTAATCACTTCCATTAGGATTTATCACTGTGTCAGTCCAGGGACCACTTTAGGAGCATCTGCTTTCTGCTGCACTCTAAAAGGCAGAGCTTTTCACCCTGCAGGCCTGCGTTGCCTCACTAAAGTAGGCAGAAGTGTGCCAGGGTTTTACACAACCATTTATTGATAGCTTTTAGGACAAACTGAAGCATTAGTGGCTAAACCACCTACCTTCTGTCTTCTGAAAACAATTCAGGTTTTTGTTTGGATTTTTTTTAATCTTCCTCCTCTTCAAATGAAGGGCATCCCTTGAGCTTTGGCAGGAGGTACTAACACTCTTCTCCACTCCATACATAACCTCTTTTAGCTCTGTCACTTTTGCCAAAAAAAGTGAGCTAAACCCACAAAAACTCCAGAAGGTTTTTAATGATGCATGATGCCACAACCCTGCCAAATGTTTGACAGGGAAGGCTGATGCCAGCTCTTATGAGGCCCGGTGGCACTGAGCAGAATTCCGAACAGGGCCCAGTGGCAGACTGGCAGAATTAAGCAGCTGAATATGTGATGTCACAGACAGCCTCCTTCCCTTCGGCTATTTCCAGCAACAAAGCAAAGTAAGTTTATTGTATTTATAATCATGAAACAATTCTTCCTCAATATCCTGCAACATGCATTTTACAGATAATTTTGACTGACTTCAAATTATATTCTTGAAGCTGTGTTTTGCTGAATGAAATTTGAAGAAAAAACATTGATACCCAACATGAACACTGAAATTCCCTGTATCTTGGAAAAAATGACATAATGACAGTTTTCGGTAAAACACAGAAATAGTATGAAGCCAAGAGTCGATACTTGCATATGAGTGATTTTGAACATGGTTCTTTACAATGTGCTCATTACGTGAGTGTACTCCTAAACAGTACCATTCTTAGTGAAAATATAACACAATGAATGAGGTTGAAGTATGATTAGGCATTATGTCATATACCACACCAATGCTGAGCTTTTCTTTTTTTAAGATACAGAATACACACATGTATTTCAGAGTGATTAAAAAAATAATTTCTTATATAATTATATAAGTTATAGGGAGTAGGCTGGAAATTAGACATTACAAGCACACACAGCCTGTGAGAAATATTACAACCGACAGGAGGACTACCTGGTGTTAATAAACACTGAACAAGTCTGAGTTATAGCTGAGTAGACTTTACATGGTGTTAAATAGAAGTTGCATCGAAGATCATTTCAGCTAAAGAATATCACAGATACATTATATACACATCATGGATCTAATTCTCAGCTGCTCTGTTTTTTTAGGAAAGTCTGGGAAGAAGGATGTTATAGTTTTTGTGAGATAAAAAGGGACCAGCCTTTTTCCAGGCTGAAAATAACTTCCAGTGCTCAAGACAATTACACAGTTGGACGGAGTGTTGCAACCCCCATCTTCCACCTTCACTCATCTTCTGAGTGCTCAGTGACTCCTGTGAGGAATCACAGGGTGGAAGAAGGGCAGGGACAATGCACACACTGGAAAACGGCAAAGCAAAAACATAGACAAACATAACCATGAAACAACTTTCTACCAGAATCATGGCTGAAAATAAATACTTTCATCTGTTAAAATTCATCTGTAATCCAAAGCGATTTATAACTGACCTGAGCAGTTGAGGATTAAGAGCCTTACTCTTGCGACTTGGAAGAGCATGGAAAACTTTCCAATTAGTAGTTCAGAGCCTTAGCCATTGAACCACCACTGCTAATGGACAGAGTAACTCTAGAGTTATCTAGAGTTGTCTAGAGTGTCTATTAGCTTCAAATACTAATCATGCTTACTGTGCAGTATTTACGATTATTTGGTCATATGCTTTAACGGCCAAGGTCTGTAAATTCTGAAAAAAAAAAAAACCTCTGTTTTTTTAAACCCAGACGTGGTCATAAAACAGCAGGTCAAATTCAAAAGGTTTAGCATGTGTATTTTAACTGCAATAAATATAATTTATTTCTTACTTTGATGTTTTGTGATATTCTGTCATTTATTTTCTTGGATATTGATTTACTTTGCATTAACTACTTGCATAAATAGGAACTTTCCATTATAGTCTGTCTTGCTCACTGACATGTTTAGGTGGCACAATTTTCTCTGCCAAGAACACGCGTGAAATTGAAAAGTTTTTACTCTGCATAAAGATTTAAAGCGTTTAAAGGTGATATTGCAGTGCTTCCTCAACTGGACCATTCCCTCTTGCTTCTGTACAGCCAGCAAGGTGTGCATATTCCATTGTGCACGATTATATTTTGGTTCTACAGTGTGATTGGTGATGTGTGCTTGTTGTGATTTGATGACTGTGAAGTGCAATAAGTGTAAAAGAAGAATAAATCCATCAGTTTACTGAAGAACTGCTGTGTTGTGTATTTCCTGAAGGGAGTGATATGTATAACAGTTCAGGATGCTCATCAGGCTGGAAAAGATTACAAAACCATCTCTAAAGAGTTTGGACTCCACCAATCCACAGTCAGACAGACTGTGTACAAATGGAGGAAATACAAGACCATTGTTACCCTCCCCAGGAGTGGTCGACCAACAAAGATCACTTCAAGAGCAAGGTGTGTAATAGTTGGCGAGGTCACAAAGGATCCAGGGTAACTTCTAAGCTACTGAAGGCCTCTCTCACATTGGCTAATGTTAATGTTTGTGAATCCACCATCAGAAGAACACTGAACAACAATGGTGTGCATGGCAGGGTTGCAAGGAGAAAGCCACTGCTCTCCAAAAAGAACATTGCTGCTCATCTGCAGTTTGCTAATGATCACGTGGACAAGCCAGAAGTCTATTGGAAGAATGTTCTGTGGACGGATGAGACCAAAATAGAACTTTTTGGTTTAAAAGAAAAGCATTGGAGAAATGAAAACACTGCATTCCAGCATAAGAATTTTATCCCATCTGTGAAACATGGTGCTGGTAGTATCATGGTTTGGGCCTGTTTTGCTGCATCTGGGCCAGGACGGCTTGCCATCATTGATGGAACAATGAATTCTGAATTATATCAGAGAATTCTAAAGGAAAATGTCAGGACATCTGTCCATGAACTGAATCTCAATAGAAGGTGGGTCATGCAGCAAGACAACGACCCTAAGCACACAAGTCGTTCCACCAAAGAATGGTTAAGGAAGAATAAAGTTCATGTTTTGGAATGGCCAAGTCAAAGTCCTGACTTTAATCCAATCGAAATGTTGTGGAAGGATCTGAAGTGAGCCGTTAATGTGAGGAAACCCACCAACATCTCAGAGTTGAAGCTGTTCTGTACGGAGGAATGGGTTAAAATTCCTCCAGGACTGATCAAAAGTTATAGGAAACATTTAGTTACAGTTATTGCTGCACAGGGGGGTCACACCAGATACTGAAAGCAAAGGTTCACATACTTTTGCCATTCACTAATATGTAATATTGGATCCTTTTCCTCAATAAATAAATGACCAAGTATAATATTTTGTCTCATTTGTTTACTCTTTATCTACTTTTAGGACTTGTGTGAAAGTCCGATGATGTTCTAGGTCATATTTATGCAGAAACAGAGAAAATTCTAAAGGGTTTACAAACTTTCAAGCACCCCTGTAGCTCTGGTTAACATCTTAATTAAAAAATAAAAAGACTACAGGTAGTCCCTGATTTACGATGGGGATACGTTCCGACTAATCCATCATAAGTTAAACAGAGTTTAATATATATTGTATATGTCACAGTATAGCCTACATTAAACTACAGTTGGGCAAATTTATTAACATAATTTATAAATCTGAATTTATCTGTATTATCTGTAATATCGTAAAATGGGGAGTACCTGTATGTGACTATGGTAATGTTTGGTCAATGTCCATTTTGCTGAATGACCTGTTTCACAGAACATAATGCAAACGGCACATACCTTTAGATGAAAATACAAGAGTTAAATCCATTGTTTCACTGAAGTTAGCACATCATCCCGAATATCTTAATCAGAATGTTACTCACTGTCTGCAATGCAATTTTTAACAGTCCACAGGCCAATTTTCGAAGACTCAATTCTGTTCTAGAATTTACTATTAAAGCAGGCCTGAGTTTAAAATGAGGTGATATTTTGCTCTGCTTTAAACAGCTACACTTGTGTCTATATGTCATTGCTCATATCAGCCTAATATGTCACGACAAAGCCAGATGGATTTTTCCAACAGTTGTACAGATATGCCCACAAATGCTAAAAATAACTTGTGCAAACCTTTTCAGTGACTAATTAGAAGCATTACACTCCAAAGATTTTCAGTCAATAATAAACCAACCAGCATTAATCAGCATAGCTCAAAACTGAAAGGAAAAAAAAGTGAAATGTTCACACAGACAGCACATACTTAGCACCCTGCTCAGGCAGCCTTAGCTGCTCTCATTACCACAGAGTGTGAAAACACTTCCTCTGGAATGAAAGTACACATCTGATCCACTCTTGCTGGGCCCAAAGTAGCAGTTTACATAAATGGCAATGTGGTGTCATTTAGAAATCCTCTAAATCTGTAATAATCTAAAAAAAACTCATTATAAAATGGCCAAAAGTAATGATGTTTTCTGAATTTCTGATAGAGATAAATAAATTAAGATAAAAGCTGGTAAATGATTGGCTGTTGAGAGCTACTACAATAAAGATAAAGCAAGGAATAACATGTAATGGATAAATGTTTATTGTTATTATAACGCTACAATGTGTGGTGTCCTTCTTTGCTGTAGGCAAAACAAAGCATTCTAGGGCATGCAAACAAAATCAACTCCAGAGTGATAACAGTATCACACCATGCCACCATCACAGTACTCTCACAAATAAAATCTGCTCTCAGAACAGAAGGTGGAATTTGTCTTGCACTGACTCAACCACATTGCAAAAGTGCTCTAATGGTCCAGATCTTTGTTAGAAGTGCATTACCATGGCATTACCATGCTGAAAGTAGCCATTAAATGGGTAAATTGTAACCATAAAGCAATGCATATAGTTAGGAACAATACTGGTATTAGGTGGCTCAATTGCTATTCAGAGTGGGCTCCAAAGTGTGCTTTTAGTATTGTAACATATCTTCCTTAAGGTTTGACATGTTGTGAGTTCAGACAGCATCAATATCAATACAAATCCTTTGTCTGGATAAACCAGTATGGGTTGGAAAAGGTTCGTTTGGATATATGTCCAATATAGGTCTAATAAGGTTATGATCGTTATTATTAATGTAATTAATCTACTTAAAATATATTTTACAAGATAAATTAGCTGTTGGAGCTCAGCAGTTCTAACGATAGATCTACCAATGCAAACCTCTGCTGTAGAAAAATTTACTAAACACAAAGTTTTATTAAACACATGCAGTGATAACATAAGAACGCTGAATTCTGAGCAACGTTTGACTGGCATTGCTATCCTTTTAAGGACTGAAATGATGAAACGCAAGTTAGAGAAGAACATTTACCAATATGTTTCTATTTGTGAATTAGTTTCATCAGAGTTACATGTACATAAAAGACAGTTTCTCATTCATGAATGTGTTTGTGTGTGTGTGTGTGTGTGTGAGGGAGAGAGAGAGAGAGAGAGAGAGAGAGAGAGAGAGAGAGAGAGAGAGACAGAGAGACAGAGAGGTGGAAATGGGGGCTGAGTGACTCAATGCTTTATAGTGAGATAAGATTTCACCCATCTTAAATAATTGATATTAAATAAATCAATGTAGGGTAAACACTGCAGTATCTTGGTTAGTTAGTGAAAACCCAGTACACTACAGTATCCCATATAGTATTGGTAAGTATGATATGTTTGGACAACATTCAGATTGCATTATGTGCTAAAACACACAACACCTGTACAAACTACAGTTTCATTATTTATCTTACATAGTATGCTACCACAATGTTACTCAGTTGCTAAAACTAAAAACTTTGCTACTTGTAGTGTGCTCAACATAACGTATAGTAGTAATAGGCCATTAGTTCATACAATACATTTGATGATGGTGCTGGATGTTTATACCTACATTGGTGGCCAAAAGTCTGAGACCACTAGTAAAAATGCTTCCATTTAGCATGTTTCTCAAATGTAATATAGTGTAATACAATCATATAATCATGTTTACATAATCATAGCCAGTTTAGGAAAAAGTTACATACATTTCAGTTCTCCCTTTTCCGGTAACGACAATATTCACTTCAGCTGGCATGGACTCCACGAGTTTGTACAAGATCTGATGATCTATGTTATACCAACATGAATTCACAATATTTAAAAGAGCATCTTGTGATGTTACTGAATACTTAGCTTTCTCTCTCTTCAAATGCGCCCATAAATGGAGGCAAGCCCATAACAGTGAGCTCTCCATGATCTTCTTTGGTCTTCAAATAGTTGTTCTAAATCTTTCAAATGTGTTCTGGGTCATTATCCTGCTGCAGTATTAATCCTTTGCCCCAAAGATCCAAGCAAGCATTTTCACTACTGGTCTGAGCCTTTGGGTCCCCACTGTATCTACAGTACATGAATGGATTGATGCAGCACCCTCTGTTGGATTACTAGAAACATCATGTTTTTGAAGACTGACCATGATGGACAGTTCAGCTTATTGGAGAGCAGCAGAGGCCATGTTCTGACTCACCAGGGCCAAATATCACCCTGTCCTGGCATCTTAGGTTCTGCCTGCTGGTATTTCCACTTCCTTTAAATGACCTTTAACAAGTATATTCAGGTAAACGGAAACAAACACACAAATCAGCTCCTAAGGAAATCATTTACAATACCTGTTTATGTCAGAGCTACAAATTCAGGATTTTCTATTATTAGTTTTCTTGGTTTTGGTTAAAAATAATGAATTCGGTATAGCAGCTCAAGTAGGAGTTCCATTAAAAATGGGCTTGTTTTTACAAAAATTTTGTTTTGTTTTAATGGGGTAATTACTAACAAAATTGAAAAGGTCATCATTATTTTTTAGTAAAACATGCAAGACAGCTTGGAGGTATGTCTATTAACATTCATGAATAATTTAGTTCTACACACCTGGCTTAAATCCAACTGCATAATTTACTAATTGCACTTAGGGAGGGTCAGGAAGTGTTTCTCTAATGTCCCTGGTGGATGGAAAGTGCCATTCACTACAAGCTCACACATCACAAGTATGAACTGTGATTTTAGTTGGGCTTATTTGTACATGAAAAGTAGAGTAAGACCGACTTAAACCACAAAAGTAGATGATTTTTAAAATTCCTCTTCATGAAACACGTCAAGGAAGTTATATTTGTCAAACAGGTAGTTTTTGTTGTATTTCCTCCTATGCTACTTGGCATATCAGCCAGCAAGTGTTCTTATGGATTTTACAGGGATGAGTTGCTAGCCTGACGCCCAACCCTTCTGCCTTTGGCATGCAGGCAATCCCATACACACACTTTGCCAATTTAGACTGAGCAATGAACCTAACGCATGTAAACCCATGTGGACAAGTGGAGGACATGCAGACTCCACAGAGGCGGAGTACAAGGACAGGATCGAACCGAGGATCTCTGGAGCTGTGAGGTGACCAAACTGACCACTGTGCTGCCCAATAGGTACAGTACATGAACCCCAAATCAAATTATTATTTAAAATCTGGTCTGCTGGCTCAGCGCTGAAAGGAACAAACAACCCCAACACAAAGAAGGTTCACATTATCCATTAACCTGGTTCTACCAGTAAGACCCTGAACAAGCAGTTATGCTAAACTTCACAAAACCACTGTGGAGCTAAGCCTTTGAACAGACTGGTCTTCTGTTTTTTCAGCTAACACACAGTAACAGGAGCCTGCACTGAAAACGAGGGTGGGGGGGAAGAAACAGAAATAGACTGCAGCCATTTGACTCAGACCATTAATGTTGAGGTGTTGAGGATAGTGTCTTACTCATCTGTCACTCTAGCCCAGAAGTTCCAAATGTCAGACACAACAATTCCTCAGCAGCTTCTCCTCCTACTCCACACAGACAGAGGCCAGATATTGTATTGAACGGGCTGCCTGAGAACAAATACCAAGCATTGAGCTAATGCTCCTGTTCATTACAGCTGTTCTGATAAATGACACTATGGTACTTGCTCCCAAAGTTACAACGGTTGACCTGGGATGTCGCAGAGTGGGCTGACGAGCTGCAAACACAGAATATGTGTACGTGTGCATGTGTGTGTGTCTGTGTGAGAGAGAGAGAGAGACAGACAGACAGAAAGATTGAATTTAAACTGTAAAAGGTTTGTTGCTATGGTGACTGAGCAGCAGTAATAAAAAGATGAAGGTCTAAAATGAAATTCAATAAGAGTAAGTTTAAAAGCACACAATAGTTAACTGTGTTTGACTGCATGGAGGATCTGTATTACAGAGATCTGATTCACAGAACGAATGCATATAGAGCTTTGCATTGCCTTTGAAACAATGGGCCGACGACGTTTAAATACAACAACAAATGCACGGGCACTCATAAATGCTGCATAATTGCAGCCTGAGCAGAAAGAGTCTTTTTTTTTATTCCAAAGTATTTCATTTGCCATCCATTTTCTTTCTGATGGCAGAATTTGGAGGCATTATGGAGAGCAGCTTTTGAGGGATATGATCATTTAAATTCTGCTTGCTTTGACTCTTGGCAGCATTCCAGACTCTGGATAATGGATTCATATGAAAAGCAAGTTAATGAGAAATGTACATGACAAAAACCTTATGGATCCTCGTGTTCAAGCAGGGCCCCCTCACGCACCTCCAAATGGATGCATCTATTAATTAAGTGCAGGCATCTTAAGTGACCTTGTTCAGGAGTCATGTTAGCTCATAACAAGACAGTGGTATTGACGGAATCAGAATGCGCGGGGCTCACACTAATGGCAAGCCATATTGGAAATAATGTCAATTGAGTTAAATTCCCTTCTAGCTAGCTGGTTCTGAGTGATAAGCACCAATTTCATAAGCTGCTTCTGCCGGTAATGTGAGAAATACTTTAATCCTGTCTGTCCTCCTTGTTCCTGGAGAAACCTAATTGTGTGTATTCTAACAAGCACAAGGCGTGACTTGCGTAGAAGGGCTCGGATGGTGAGGACAGCTGTCCTGGGGTCAGTTCCCCGCATCAGCTTGGTGACGGTCGACAAAAACACACCCCCGTAGCACCACTGCCACTTAACGCACCAGCGATGATCGTTTACTCTGGCCTCGGGTTCACGCCAGTGGCCCAAGATTGATGCCACGTTGATTCTTAATGATGTGCCGCAAGGACGCGGGCAGAGGCGGAGCGCGGCCGCCGATCCTGCGCCACATCCATGCTAAATGTCATTCTAATTATCTCACTGGCCAGCCAATGAAGAAGTAAACATTTATACTAACCTATGGCCCCTGAAGCAGAGACTCGGTCCCAAATGGCTCTCGCAGTCCCACAGCCTTTGCTTCGCGTGGCTCATGTACTTCTTCTGATCTTAGCAAGCGTCTAATCAAAGCAATCAAAGCACTCTGGAGAGGAACATGTGTACGTGTCCTCCTTCCTTCACCACGGAGCCTGTGCGTAAGCAACACTATGTTTGAACAAGCCTAGTGATTACCACACAAGTGTACCTATATTCATTCCAAGATCTGTGCTCTGGAGAGCCCTTTAAATGCTCTTTATTTCTTGCTGGTTTGGTTAGGAAGTCATTAACCTCCATTAATCTCCGTTAACGCTGTGCTTGAGGGGAATTTCCGATTTATGGTGAATAACATATGCTGTGCATGCTTTTACCTCATTCAGCAGAACATAAACAGTGTTAAAACATTTTTATTAGTGGTAAACATTAGATTTTTTATAAATACACCGATATGTAATGTCAAATTGCAGTAGTAAATTTCAGGCTGTTCACGTATTTCTCACACACAACACGAAAGACTGTAACGCAGTCAACAACGGAAGAAATAAAGGTAATAACTCATGCATCCCCTTCCTTGAGACAGCTAGTTGACACATCCTGTTCCTGTGCAGTAACATTTTGTAGCACTAACATGGAGCAGTGGCATAAACCCTTCTGTGTGGACAGCTATATGGCACCCAGCACGCAGTCGCTGTGTTTCAGGCGCTGCATTTGCGGCTGTCTTACTAGAATGGCTTCGTGCAGGGGAGAGGATTTATTGAGATAGAAGTGGTCAGAGCTGACCTTTAGGGTCCAAAATGAATCACAGCTAGTCTTCATATCTAATGATCTGGAACCAGTCAGCTGTGACCTTTCTTCAGGACGTTCACAGCATAACACGAGCAGGCCACCTCCCAGAATTACCGCTCACTGGCCAATGCCTTAGGAACTTCTTTTTTATAATCTGCTAGGAAATACTGGTGTAGACCTACATAATTTTTTTTTTATTAAACACAGCACTTTAAATGGATAGCTACCAAGTTAAAGCAGAGTATTTCACTTCAAGGGGATAAAACTTTGCTGATGCTTGGAATGTTTGCACATCATATTACTCATTGTTCGTTCATCTTCATTACTATCTCTTGTGTGTCTAATTAACTCCTGTCCAACTAATATCTCATATGACCAGTGAGCGGGTAGGTGGTGTCATCGGAGCATTCTGCTGGGAGACACGGCACTCAGCGATGGCATGGGCTCCCTGCATCATCTTAAAAATCCATTATTTGACTTGTCCCTCTTCATTCTCATTAGCACAAACCCGATGGAAAGGAGCGAACGAGCTCCACGACAACATGTTGCCCCGCTATTGTTTTGAAATAATGCGAGTATTTTCGCCTGCATGATTATTGCTGGATAATTGGCTTCAGAATATAAGGCAATTATTTCTCAAAACTAATTATTTGCTTCCCCCTCCCCCAATAACAAAAGTAATTTTTCACACTGCAATTATGTCCCGAAATCAATACTCTGATATAGACATTTGGAGATTATTTTTTTCCCCTCATGCACTCTCTCTCTCTCTGTCTGCTGCTTCTTTTTCTTTCATTCAGCATACGGGCATGACGGCTTGAGGGAGGCCTCGATTTGGCACATAGGGCGTTGTCCTGGCAACCATTCGGATGCAGTCGATGATGGGACAGACGCTCAGGCAGAGAGTGCAGCCAGTGCAGCTGTCCTGAACCACAGGAAAATGGGTCTCAGGGTCAAACGTAATGGCCTGCCAGAGATAGAGGGAGCACACACTATTAGATTAGAATCATTATGCCCTCAGCGGGGGTACAGAGAGCTAGCTACCAATGGACATTTAACAACACATGCACTTCCATATGTTCCACACAGCCAGAGAGACTCGCTACCACTCCTGATCTTTGCAGAATGTGCCTAGATTTTCTGTCTGTGGATAAAAACCTACAATGAAATTCAGTGTGCTTCTCTCTATAATGCACTTTTTTCAGTTTGGCAAGCAAAATATTGTACGAGAGCCCTGTTCAAACGTGTGATGCTTTATTTAATGACGGGCCGCCAACTCGATCATGACACATTACGCTGATAAATGCCCCTCTTTATTAGAAACCATTAATAATATGTAATCCCTCGGAGAGATCCACTCACCGACAATGAGTGTCACTATGAACAATTACTGCTTTGATAAAACTGGTTCACTACTTCATCAATACCCTTATGATAAATTGTAGGAGACATTTATTTAGCAAGAGAAAGTGGAGTCAAACACTTTAATAAAACTGTCACAGTTACGCCATCCTGTGCTCTTCTTCCAGCCAAGGCCGAGAGGGACCTCACCATTTTCACTACTAATCTGCACGGCTTTGCTTACAAAACCAGGCTGGATAATGAGGCGGCTGGTGAACAGGCCTGAGAAGCTCACCCACTTTTTAATTGTTCCTATTTGCACTGGGCACGTGCAGATGGCCGGAAGCAAGTCAGGAGTGGAGACAGGGTAAATCTCACCTTCCAGCCAACAGATATGTAGCTGAGGTGGAAAAAAAATCAAGTCTGAACCAGATATGGGTGAAAACAGAAAAGGTTATGGCCAGAGGCTCCGGGCTGTGGGTTTGTGTGGGTACAGGCATGCAGGCAGTGTGTGTTTTAAGTGTGTGTGTGTGTGTGTGTGTGTGTAAATTTGTGTGGGTGGATGGACACAAGCACCTGGTATCCAGAGTCATTGCAGGTCATATAACACTTTCCACAGTTGATGCACATCTCTTCATCTATGAGAGCCTGCACTTGCTCCTGGTTGTTCAGCTCTTGGTACGCTCCAATATACTTCAGAGCTCGGGCTATCACATCCTGACCACAGAGGACAAATGAGTGTGAGCAAACACATAAGGCCAAAATAAACTGTCGGTGCTCCACGGTAACAGTCTGTCATTTGACAGGGATAGCACAAAGGGATCGCAAAAGTTCGTGGGTCGAGAGGTGTAAAAGAACTCTTACCTTAACAGCTGGCACAGGTTTTCTGGGGGTGTTGATTCTCGAGCCGCTGGAAGCAGGCGTGTCGTGATCACTTTTATCTGCCATCTTCTTTTTGTAGACTCCTATGGTCTGCTGCTTCTCCTTGAGGTATGGACCAAAATTTGGTAGTTTCTGTATTTGGTAGGGAGAATCAAATGCCAGGATTTAACCACAAATTTAAAACACACTTAACAAAAGCAATAATTTGAGTACATATTCATCTACAGGTATTTGCAGTCTAATGACTGCATTACGCTCTATGAAACAGAAGGCTGAATGAAGTGGCCATTGACCAGACATTACCATAGTCATATAGTCGTTTTAGGCTACTACAATGTAAGTACAAAGGGAATTTTTCACAAGAAAACTATGTGGAAACGATACATAAATGGATCAGAGATACCATTGATAATAGGAGTGGAAGCCTAAGCTGTTATATACATGCTAATCCTTTTGTAAGTTTATAGAAATTCACAAACTACAGTAATGTACAGTGCAGAGGAAATCCATAACACTTAAAATTGGTATGACAGACCTGATACTTCTGTTTGATGGATGAAAAGAAAAAGAATTGATATACAGTATTACAAACAACACAGAAAATCAGTCAGATAAAACAGAGATTCAGCGTGTGAAGTTGTTGAACCAGTTTATATAGTTACATGTTAGAGAGGACATACAGGTAGTGGGGGGATAACCAAAGAATACTTTTGAACAGCATTTACAGTTTGCTATAAATAAGTAGTGGAAAGGCAATGCACACAACCATGAGTAACTTGCACAAAAAAGTCTCTAAACACATCAACCATGTTAGAACAGTTAAAAGACATTGGCCGTTTCTCAATACCAAGTACGGGAAGTTCGGACTTGCGTACTTCCTAAGTCTGGACTAGGAAGTTCGACTTGCGAGTACATTCTCCCGATGAAGGGAGGACGCAGTTCGGTTATTCTACAATTGAAACAGCAGCGTTCTTGGCTATGGAGACAACACGGATAACTTTTTAGACCTAGATACAAACCTAAAAACATCTTGTATAAAGCCTGTCAGTGGTGGAAGAAGTGCTCAGATCTCTCTGATCTCTCTAATCTAGGTGTAACATCGGACATCGCATTTAAGCATAAATAAAAACCTTCCCAAACATAAGCGGGCACCAAACAAGTGTGATTTTAGAAGGGAATTTAATTCTGAACTTCAATTTATATCAGACAATTCATATTTAGAATACAGGCTGAATAAATAATTCATATAATGCATAATAAATACATTAATGACTTTATGTCACATCTCCAAAATCGTCTGAGCATTTTTTTATGTAAGCTTTATCTTGATAAACTGGACGCATAGTTGAATTTTAAACAACTACATTCTCGCCTAACAAACTCTTATAACTTAATTCCATGACACAATAACAGTATTACTTTAGAAATTATACATCCAGTAGGGAGTCCTCTCATCCGCCATTACTGAGCTGGCAATGCATTGTGGGATATTTCGCTGTCCAAGTCCGCACAAGTCTGCCCCGATAAATCCTCGATAATATGGGTGGAGCAAGAACACATCCGGGGATTTGGAGCGTACTTTCTTAGATGCGAACTTAGAAATGGAGACAGGACTTGGGCTGCGACTGATGACGAAGTACACAAGAACACAAGTAGAGAGAAGTACGCATATTGAGAAACAGCCAGATTTTTATTTCCTATTATAATTTATCATAATTGTTAAGACCTCGGTCATTAAAGAAACCAGCCGCTGATCACTTACCTGTAGTTTATTAAACTTTGGAACACGTACACAATTACACAACACAAACTGTTAACCACTGTGTCAAGCTGAATGTTTTCCTGTGAATTACACGCATTTTCCTTTAGGGTGTCCTCATCGAGCACACTGGTACTTGCCCACCTCTGGCACCTTTACTAGTAATCACTGAGTCAATGGGCTCTAATTACCATGTGTACTAAAGCTACAATGCTGCCCCAATCATTACAACACAAGAGAAAAACAAACATTGCCAGTAAAAGAACAAAGCTCACTAGTGGCGTCTGAATTTCATCTTAATTTTAGTTGAAGTTAAAAATGACTCAGATCCTTGGTAAGCATTTAATACTTTAAGGTTCTAGTGACCTGAAACATACAGCGGCTGATACAGGCTGGCTGTATGTTAACTGCAAAATCAATCAATAAAAAAACTAACTTGTTGGCAGACAGGTTAGATCAATATTACATTTTTACCACATGCACCCTTCTCCTAACTGTTTGTGCACAAAGGAAGTGAAATGAAAGTAGTTGTTGGCCACGCTAGGCAATTTCTAACAGATTTCTCCCCACGATTTAGCATATCTGTTGAGGGCTCTCTACTGTAAAATCATGCAATATATTTGCAAAAATATTCATTTGCTATTCAGCCTTAAGACAGTAGCGTGTCAAGTAGCAGGGATTCAATGCACATTCTGAGCGGTGCAAGCTATTGCACTCAGGGTTATTCCACGGAAGCGATCCGATGGGAAACATTATTTCACTACATGCACTTAACATACTCGCTTATATGGACTGTCATTACGGAAGCAGAGCTGAGG
Source organism: Ancistrus triradiatus (assembly GCA_025084515.1). Lineage (NCBI taxonomy): Eukaryota > Metazoa > Chordata > Actinopteri > Siluriformes > Loricariidae > Ancistrus > Ancistrus triradiatus. The sequence goes on from JAJAGP010001129.1 coordinate 41,523, forward strand.
AAGGGAACCTTTTTCATCTGTGAGACGGCTTAAGTATTGCACATATGGAGACAAATTCAAACAGCAGACTTTTGCATTATGCACATACAGCAAAAACAGAAAGTGACCTTTTATGTTTTTATTTTATGCATTATGCATTTTTACCGAAGCAGTTTACAAAACCTATTCACTCACAGACAGTAATACATATGCACACATGGAGAGTATGCTTTTCAGCTTCAAACTGCGTTTGTGTAACTTCTATTAATGCATGTAACCCACTTACCTGCTATGCTAAATTACATTATTTACAAACCTGATAGAGTAAAACATCTGGCTGTCTGAAAACACAAAACACAGTTTGGCCAATTTTCTATGGAAACTATCTATGGAAACTGCCTTGAAAAAGTTTAACCCGCTTAAGTGTTAGGACATAGAGACCACACCAGTGGTCCAAGCTGAGTGTACACAGACCATCTGATTTGTTTATAATGTATTCATCATCTAAAGTTTTGCCAAACTGACCTGTTATTTTGAAAGCAGAAAGATACAGTACTATGCAGAAGTCTTAGGCCACTATTAGATTTGTTGTTTTAGCAATGGTATAACGACCATATATAATTATTTCTCAGTCTGTTTGTTAGAATACAAGCAGAAAATACTAGCAGACAAGCAGACCTGGATATTATAGGGGCAGTATGGGATCGCCTAGACAGACAAATAAATAAAAGAGCCTAAATCTAAAGAAGAACTCTGGGTAGTGCTGAAAGAAGCCTGGTATAATATACCAGAAGATTACTTCAGAAAACTTCAGAACAGTCTCCCCAAAAGAGTTCAGAATATGCTTAGTGCCAAGGGGTCACACTAAGTATAGACTTTGTCTGTAGAAGCTATTTTGTTCTGAAAATGTGTGTTTTTTTTTTTTTTTTTTACACAATTTTGATGAAAAAAAATAACTCACCAAGAAGTAGTTGTTGGAATTGAATGAAACTTTATATGTGTGAAAGTAATGATGATATATGATGATATAAGTGATTACAATATTAGAGGGAAAGGATACGTTTATTGGGGAAAACTGTACAATTGAAAGGAGGCTCTAGTTACCCTGTTCAGCTGCCTCTAGCTTGGATACAAGATGACATATGATCAGGCATTGGAGGCAAACATGTTCAGTATGGTATCCTGTGGTACATTTTCCATTGGTTGCTGTCTCAGCTGGTCCCATAAAAATGCTTGGTGAGAAATCTGGTGAGGGGCCTGCCAAAAGTGTTGCAGTCTGGCGGAGACATTCCTGGGAAACTCGTCCTGTATGTGGGTGAGCATTATCCTGCAGACAAATGCTAGTTGGAAGCCCTGCCATGAGAGGCAAAACGGGGCTGCAGAATGTCCTGTCGTATGAGATAGCTAACCAGATCATCACAGCAGCAGTTGGGGCAGTGTGTCGCTCCACAGCCAAGGCAAGATTGAAGTGCTCATCACAAGACCTCCATACTCGAACCCAACAATTTTTGGATCGCAAACAGAACCTGGATTTGTCACTAAATATGGTCACTAAATATGCAATATGGTTCCATCCATAGCAGTCCAGCTTTCTTGTTCATGACACCACTGCAAACAAAGGCGACAGTTTCTGGCTATCAATGGCAGGACATGTAATGGATGCCTTGACAACAAAATTCCTTCTGCTAAGCATCTGGAAATGATCCCAGCAGAGACGGGTGTGTAGTGAATGCGAGACCTATGTTTGGATGGTGGACAACAAAACTGTGGGAGCTGCTCGAGCTTGCTGGTGGATCAAACAATCCTTTCTATTGGTGGTCTGTCTAGGGCCCTCATAGAACCACTGCTCCCTCCTAACACCTCCTAACAGTTAGGTCAGAATGGTCTAGATGGATGCAATCCAATCCACTCCACTGATGCACCCCATCTCAAAGTCTGGCAACTGGGCAAAATGTCTTTGAGTGTGTCGTAGAGGCATGTCTAGCAGTCACTGATCTCTCTCCAAGAGGTAAATTGCCCCAAAGTAGCCTCTGAAAGCTCTTTTATAGGAAGCACCCTCCTGTGGCAAGACCCAGTGTCTAATCAGACTGCACCTGTAATCATTTACGTCTTCCTGAGCCATAACTGAACGCTGTGTTTTGCAACAATCCAACATTTCTATCTGGGTGGGTTTTTTTTGGTCAGTGAGTATATTTTGTCTACATATTTCCTGTACAAACCTAATGGTGGCCTAAGACTTTTACACAGTACTGTACTTCCCAAAGTTTCTCAGTAAAAGCATGAAAACATACTCTTTTCCCATAGTACAAGCTCTTCAGATGTGTGTCAGTTGGGAAAGAGTATGTTTTACTCTGAATTATTTCTACCCATCATTTTATATGTTAAAGGTATACTGTAAGCTTACTAGACACTGGGTGTGTACTGACCATATAAAACATCTGGAAATAACTCTGATGATGTGTGCAAACTAGAGTAAATCAGGACTGACGTAATTTTGAGAAGTCTGTTGAGAATTTCAGTCTGTAAGACTGAAATTGAGGTACTTTGCTGAGTAGACCCGTAAAGAGGAATCGAGTGGAGTTTAAATAGAAAGAAAATGCAGATCAACAGACAAACTCAAGTGTCTGAATTCCAACAAATCTATTTATGTCGTTTTGTCACATAATGGGTAATACGTTTTTCTACGTGTGAAAGTTTGCAACCTAATAAAATGACAGTGTTAAGATGTTGTATGCAAATAACAAAAGCCAAGACATTACTAATGAGGGTACCCACTAGTTTGGATTTCGAGTGAGAACTGGCTTTGGACTGAAAAGACAAAACATAGAACGGCAGGCGATACACTACAATAAGCACACAGTCTAGCTGAATCAGTATTGAAGAGTGGACTTCCCTTTCAAGACACTAGTGCATTATTGCTGTTATTAAAGGTGCATAAGTTGTAAACAATAAGGTGTAAACAAGTACAATGGTACCTTGGTTATTGACCACCTCGGAACTTGTCGAATTTGGTTCTCGACGCATTTTGACTCAAAAAATATGTCTTGGTTCTTTGGTTCTTGACAAACAAAAAGAACCGAGGTACCACTGTATTAAGTAACACACTTACTGAGCCCTATATCGGAGACACTACAATTATACTGGGCAAAATCTCCATGTTGTAGCCCATCCGCCTCAAAGTATGACGTGTTACTCATTCTGAGATGCTTTTCTGCTCACCACAATTGTAGAGAGTGGTTGTCTGAATTGCCATGTCCTTTCTTTCAGCTTGAACCAGTTTGGCCATGTTTTGTTGACAACAAGGTGTTTCTGTCCACAGAACTGACACTTTTGCTTTATTGAACCACTCCGAATAAACTCTAGAGACTGTTATGCATGGAAACCAAAGGAGATCAGCAGTTCTAGAAATACTCCAACCAGCTTGTCTGGCACCAACAATCATGCTGCGGTCAAAATCACTGAGATCACATTTTTTTCACATTCTGATGGTTGAAATGAAAATTACCTGAAGAGCTTGGCCTGTATTAGTATGATTTTTTTGCATTGCACTGCTGCCACATGACTGGCTGATTAGATAACTGCATGACTGAACAGGTGTACAGGTTTTCCTAGCCTGTACTCGGCGAGTGTATGTGACAGATTTTTGTCTAATGAGCGTATAAAAATCCAAACTCATTTAAATGCGTATCACAGTATACCCAATATTAGGTTTACACTCCTGTAACATATGTATTTTAGCAGGAATTTAGAGCTCAGTCTTCCGCTGCAACAATGCAGGCATTTATGCAAGAAGATAGAGACTAAAGAGTAAGAGAAACATATAACATCTCTGCTCCTTCCTGAAGCCACAAGAACGATCATAGCTCTGCTGCTTCGATGCCAGTGCGCCTAATAGAATCAACTGTAATGGAATCCATGCAAATGTGAAATTAATGACTTCTCTTTCAATCTGGCTTTTCCCTCATCCAATTCTCTCATCCCTAACTCCCTCTATAGCCCCCCTCTCCAATCCGCTCTCTATCTGGTGTGATTCGTGGCAAGGTAATTTGACGTGAGCGTCGCCCAGTCACACCATTATCGTCACACACAGCTGCTCGTCGGCAGGGGCCCAGAGCTGAGGAGTGTCTCTGCAGCAGCACTGCATCTCCTAGCATGAGATTAAGTGCAGACGTACCTGCTCATTGCGATTCCTCCAGATTACCATATATTCATAACAGTTTGAAGTTGAGAATTCCACACACCACTGCCCTGGATGGAGGAAAGGGGAATTGTGGGCAGGCAGTTTGTTTTCAGAGTGCTCAGGATGAGAGTCGGCCTGAAGGCTCTGCACTGCTTCTTGGAAATAGCAGGTGTAAGGGGCAAGCAGCTGAGGCAGTAAGATGCGACACTGTGCTTGTGTGAAAATGCAATCACATGCACTAGCCTGAGCGCTTCAATTTCATTTCATCCTCTCTGGTGCTAGCGGGAGGGTGGATCGGCTAGACGGGCACAGCAGGGCAAGCCAAGTAGTAGAAACAGTGTTATCAGTACTGGTTGCTACTTCTGCTTCTGGTTTTGCGAACGCTTCCTTGATAAATTATCATCTGAAAAGTAGACGCAGTAGACCCAGAAGGCTGTCAAACTAAAGTGAAGGACAAATAGAGCCTCTACAGAGTCGGCAGAGTGAGCTACTATAGCTCCTAATGAGCACATTATCTGAATATGGAAAACTGCTGAAGGCTGCTTTAGTGTCAGTGTTATTTCATTGTTTAATTGGTGGAAATTATTTTATATTTAAGGTATGAACCATTTAAGTAGTTTCTATAATCTTGTTACACTGTCAAAGATTAGACAGCCGAGATAATGCAGGCATGTTCCATTTAACATCCATACGATCAAAGTCCATTCACTTTAATCGGCCAAGGAGTTAAAAATAGCAATAAATTATAGTAAGAAATAAAACATTTTCTCTGGGCATAGTGTCTGTAAATGGACTCAAAATGGCAAAGACACTGTGCAGTGCTGCCCGACATATGATGCCACAGTATACAGCAGAGATGTGGACTCGAATCACATGACCTGGACTTGAGCGCAACTTGAATTTGAATTTGATGACTTGAGACTTGACTTGACAAAATCAAATAAGACATGCAACTCGACTTTGACTTTACTGTCAGTGACTTGCACTTGGTATCAGACTTGGGCTTTATGACACGAAAAGACTCGTAAGTCTCCACAAATCTTTTTCTTTTAAATAAAAATTATTTTTAAGTGTTAAAAAAATATTAAATCGCGTATCTTAGCCTTTCATATTTGTATTGCTTGGTGCTAGATAGTTGTAATGCTACAGAGATGAGTCGAAATCTGTCAGAGTTTTCCCCAAATATAGTCATTGTAAACATAACTGTATATTGTTTCATAATAAAAGTAATATGCATTGAAAGAACTTTTGCTAATTATAGACGGGAATACTCGATTTTAAGTTTTGTAGAATTGCATCCCCAGACGCTGTGTGAGTGCGGCCTATTTGTCAGCCAGATCAGTTAACATGTCAGAGGTACAGAGTCACAGGTGAGTTTGTTAAGCTTTTGGTATCAGTGTGATAAAATAAAGAGCTCTATATATATTTCATGTTTTGTCTGGTACACTTCATTTCATTTGTTAATACACATCCATTCCTGCAGGCCTGCAACACATTCCAAACAAAGTCGGTACGATAAAGCATTTACCACTTTGTAATGCTGCTATTCCTTTTCCACCACACTTAAAAGAAGTTTTGGCACAGTGGATACCAAGCGATTTAGTGTTTCAGATGTTATTTTGTCCCTGCAAACACATCTTAAGTTGTGCAACAGTACAGGGTCGTCTATTGGGGACAGGTCAGAACTGCAGACAGGCAGGCCAGTACAGTACCCGTACCCTCTTCTTCCACAGCCATGCCTTTGTAATAATTGCAGCATGTGGTTTTGCAAGTCTTGAAGGCAGCTTACGTTGCTCTAAGATGTACTTTTCTGCATTAATGCTGCCATCACAAAAGTGTAAATTATCTTTGACAAGAGCACTGACACAACCCCATATTATGACAGAGCCTGGCTTTTGGACTTGCTGCTGATAATAGTCTGGATGGTCCTTTTTGTCTCTGGTCTGGAGCACACGGCGTCCATTTTTTCCAAAAAAGAACTGGAATACTGACTGATCTAATACTGACCACAATACACGATTCCACTGTGTGATGGTCCATCCCAGATGCCTTCTAGCCTAGAGAAGTCGACGCCGTTTTAAGTACTATTTGTAGATGTAACTCAGTATTGTAGTGCTTGACAAAGGTTTGCTATTGTTGAATGCCAGTTCTGGACGTATTGACATCTGAGGGATCAAAGATCACGGGCATTCAGCTTAAGCTTGTGCCCTTTCCCTTTACACACTGAAATTCCTCCAGATTCCTTGAATCGTTTAATGACATTATGCACTGTAGAGGGAGAAACATGTAAATCCCTTAAAGGCCTTCTTTGAGGTACATTTAGGTGTTTTTAAACATTTCATTAATTTTCTCATACATTTGTTGACCACTGGAGATCATCAAAGACTCAGCTTTCCTGGATGCTGCTTTTGTACCAAATCGTGATTATAATCACCTGTTGACATTACCTGTTTGAAATCACATCATTATTTAGTTTTATAATTCATTACTAGCTTTAAATTGCACCCGTAACAACTTTTTTTGGAAGGTGTTGCAGGCCTGAAATGCAGGGATAAAACTGCTTGACTTTATGTACTACAGCAGTATGCTGTTTGGACACAGCGTGACAATTTTTCTAAGTAGGTTCTGGCACTGATCTGCCTTTTGGTAGATATCACCTATTTGCATACTTTGTTTTGCCTGTCATTTATGTTTTTAAAATGAATGCTACAGTGTTTAAAACCCAAGCAATACATCATCTTATATCCAAAATATGTAGACATCTGTGTTGTACAGAATCACATTTATAGCAAACAACACTATTAAGTCAGACATTTCTATTACTATTAAGAATATACTCATATGCTGCCTGAGGAAATTACTGTGACTACTAAACAGTTTCATTACATATACTCACCAGCACTTTATTAGTTACATCTGTTCAACTGCTCATTACGGCAAATATCTAATCAGCCAACCACATGGCAGCAACTCAATGCATTTAGGCAAGATGACCTGCTGAAGTTCAAACTGAGCATCAGAATGGGGAAGAAATGTGATTGCATGAAGCGTGTCATAGTTGCTGGTTGGTGCTAGACTGGGTTGGACTGCTGATCTACTGGGATTTTCACACACAGGCATCTCTAAGGTTTACAGAAAAGGAACAGAAAAAGAGAAAATATCCAGTGTGCGGCATTCTTTTGGTGAAAATGTTGATGCCAGAATTCAGACGATGATGACCAGACTAGCTGGAGCTGACAGACAGGCAACAGTAACTCAAATAGCTACTTGTGACAACTGAAGTATGCAGAAGAGCACCTCTGAACTTACAACACACTGAACCTCGAAGATCACATAGGGTGCCACTCCTGTCAGCTACTGAGAGTACAATTCGCATGGGCTCAACAAAATTGGCAAACAGAAGATTTCTGCTGTGACATACGGATCAGAATATGTCATAATCAACATGAAAGCAAACATATACCCTGTCCTGTATCAACGCTTCAGGCTCCTGGTGGTGGTGTATTGGTGTGGGAGATATTTGCTGGATACACTTTAAGCCCCTTATAAAATTGAGCATTGTTTAAACACCACAGCCTACCTGCATATTGTTGTTGACCATGTCCATCTCTTTATGACCACAGTGTACCATCTTCACCATGCCATGTAACATGCTCAACTTATCATCATTCTGCACTTTATACCCCATGATGAGAAAGTGAAAACAGCACTTTAGAAATCTATAACATTTTCCATGGGCATAAGTATTCAGACCCTTTACTATGTCACTTGAAATTTAGCTCTGGGAGGCATTTCTTTGAGATGTTTCTACACCTTGTTGATGTCCTCCTGTGGTAAATTCAATTGATTGGACATAATCTGGAAAGACACACAACTGTCTGTATCCCAGCTAACAATATATATCAGAGCAAAAACCAAGCCATGAGGAGAAAAGAACTGCCAGTAGAGCTATGAGACAGGATTGTGTGTAGGCACAGATCTGGAGAAGGCTACAAAAAAATTCTGCTGCACTAACAGTTCCCAAGAGCACAGTGGCCTCCATAATCTTAAACAGACTCTTCCTGGAGCTGGCTATGCAAAAGGGGGTCCAACCCGGTACTAGCAAAGTGTATCTAAGAAAGTGGCTGGTGAGTGTATGTATGAAGGCAATGTAAGCAGCTACAGATGTGCATATGTACTTCAGAGAATTTTTTTATGCAGTCCCACTTTTTGCTCTCTTAACTGTTCGCTTTCAGTCAGGAAGAGCATGCATGAGAATCATAGTAGCTGTGTGACATTTTGGCTATACCCAGTTTGATCTTATTGTTCAGTACTCATTCGTACATTTTGGCAACAAAAGTAGTAATCTAGCCATAGCCATGGCTCTTTCATTCTTTCTGCCTTAGCTTTTATCTTCAACAATGGAGCATGCAATAGAGCAACAATAAAAAAAACAAGGACAAAAATGCCCCTGGACTGGTCAGACTCAATACTGGACTTGGCACAAACCAAGGAATACACTCACTTAGACTTGTTAAGAGAAAGCAACCTCTCACAGCTTTCTTTCTGTTCTGCATGATAGCCCCTTTGGTGGTGTAGTAATTCAGCACCCCTCTATTTAAAAATTGCCTGAGATGGTGAGCTATCTATGTTTTAATGAAAAGTACTGGGTGACATGGAATAGCCTGTCAGGCAAGTCCATGTCGTTGGCTAGCACACAAATGTTCCTAATTGGATGTCATGTTTCTCCAACACACACACACACACAGATGCAAATGTCATCGGTTTGAATTGTCTTTTATTTTTATTTTACTCTTGCAGCGCCCTCCTCCCACAGCAAACTTCTAAATCACGAGTGTGGCATAGTAAAGACAACAAATAACCCACAGAGTGCAGCCACAATAATAAATAAGAGAGGTGTGCTGCTTGACATGAGTAACTGTCAGTACAAAGCACCATTTAGCTGACAGGAAATTAGCACTGGAGGAACATGTTTCACCTCCCAAACTCACTGCATTATCCAAACCTACAATTAAATGGAGAGAGATTTTACACAGTAACTTTCCTCAAAATAATTTCCTATCAGAACCTTTGTGCTTAGACATAATGCCCCAACATAATGTTTGTAGATTAACTGCAGGATGCAAGCGTATTTAATTTATCTGGCTTAAGCCAACAACCACTGTCACCATCCAAGCATCAGAAACAGCGCCAAGGCAGCACTAATAAACACCAATAACAAAAAAAAAAAACACAGAAAACTAGGAACTACTTGATTCAGACCATTGCCTAAAATTGCTTAGCAAATGCATGCCAAGTCTTCGCAAAGGATGATCCAAACATTGGAGGTGTATAACAAAAAAATTTGTCACCTTGCGTGATTATGGTGGTATTAACAAAAATTTCTGCGGCGCATTGGGATTCATGGACTGAAATTTGGTCGCAAAGCAGATGTTAATGATTGGCAAAAAGGAATGACTGCATTTGAGTATGCCAAAGCCATAGTGTGAAGGAAGTAGCTGAAGGTGTATTGAAGCGTACGGTCATATCAAAAATCCCAGTTTACAGGAAATTCTTGTCAGAAGTATGGCCGAAAGACAAAACTTATGGAGCTCTGGTGTATTTCACAAGTTTTGAATAAAAATCACTTTGTTCCCGGGCAAGAATTGCTTCTAGAAGTCAATGCAGATCCTTCACAACCAATTTCTAAAAGAACACTCTGCATGAAACTGCATACCATGAACGTATGGAGCAGAGTAGCACTCAAGGGGCCTACTCACAAAGTTACAGCAGGCAAAAAGACACACAAATTGGACTGTTCATGACTGGAAATGTGTTATCTGATCAGATAAATCTTGTTTATTCTTGTATGTGAATGATGCTAGGCATTGTGTCATCAAAGACGTCAGGAAGCCTTAAATGAGGACTGCATGCAAGGTGTGGTTCAAGCTGGAGGAGGTTCTGTAATGTTCTGTGGTGTTTAAATCATGTGGAAACATCTGCTCTAAAACTCTAACTCCCACCTCTGACCATAGATCTGCAGTGTTGATTGGAGGTTGGCTTTTATTTTATGATTTATTACAATTTTTAAGACCTCAGTAGTTAAAGCAAACTGATGTTGATCGGATGGTCATTAAATATTGCATACCTATAGTGGGAGTCCAAAGCAATATATTAACATCAAAAACTTAATGGTCAGGACAAAACTTCACTACATTCACAACAGCTGTATTCCTTCATACAAAACTATTAGGCAAGTTCTGAATGGTTTATGGTGAAACGTATACAAATAAGATAATAAGAGAATTACAATAAAAATAACAATAAGAAAACCTTCCGGTTAGACATTTACATTCTGGGCTTTAACATTTCCCCTAAAGTTTTCAATTATGTTTAAATCTGGTGGTTTGGGAAGGCAATAGAAAGGACTTTGCTTCATTGTGAGGTTAATCAAACCATTCCTTAGTAATTTTAGCAGTATTTATGAAGTTCTGATTCTGGAACATGAAACCATCACTGGAAAAGGGTGCTTGACCCATAGAGTGCAGCTGGTCCTTGCCTGTTATACCAATTAAAGCTATAATTGGACTAATGAATTAAAGGCGATGGCAGCCCATAACATTAAGAATCCTCCACCATATGTAAAACTGGCAGCTGACAAAGTGGAATCCACCCAGAAGTAGTAAATATGGTGAAAGTTGGCTCGTCAGATAGTCACATTTTTTGTTGGTCAGGTTTTATTTGAATAGACCATGTTATGCATTTTTATTAACTGGCCTACGATACAAAGGTGCCAAATCACCCATTTTTCAAAGTCTATGTTTGACATATGGACACTTGTCTGGCCACTTTGAAACTCTGTTAATTGCCTTTTGTTTTTTAACTATTTTGTCCAGCCATGTGTATAAACACAGACAAATCGAAGAGAAGAACAAAACCAGGTGAACACAATATGGGATCACACCAATGACCTACATAGAATTATACTGTAATATAAACATGCTGTTTCTATAGGAATCACAATGCTAAGAGGGGAGAAAGTGATGTTGTTATACCTAAGCATAAAAGCCAAATTAAAACTAGTGAAATACGCACATCAAGTAATACACAACAGAGCTTGTTAATCAAACCACCTGACTAAAATATTAACAAATAGACAACCTTATTCTGGTAATAAAGTTTTTTTTTTTTTAATAAACCATATAGTATCTCAACAGTATGCTTTATTCAGACTAGTACACTAACAATGGAAATTTGTAACCTAGCCCAGTACCAACAGTCTGTCTCTGGGGTCTGATCTGATCTGTGCAGGCCAAGCCCATCCAGCAGAGCAACACATGACAATAACTGTACATCTTCACTTTGACCAGGCTAATGGGACAAAGGCCTGCTGACTACTCTCACAAATAATATACCCAATCCTCTAAAGTCTTCTACAGGCTTAGCCATATCTGCTTACAGCTTCACACACTAACGACTCCATATGTCACATAAAGTAAACATGATCTTAATTGGGCTACTGGGTTAAAAAAAAATGGACGATTTGATTATGGGCTTCAAAGTAGCCTTTCAGTTTCTCGGCCCATAACGATATAACAAATGCTTCACTCCGCAGGGAAAGAGAAACTGCTTTGGAGGCATCTGTTATCTCCTGTACTCAGTAATGCAATGTGGCCCTACATAATATGCTCCTGCATTATATAAACACAATTTATAAAACTGCTTTTGTATAGTAAGAAAATTGATGATTTGGGTTACTTTCATAACACTAACATAACTTTATATCATGCAATAAAAAGAAACAGATATCGTGCAATAACTCCTGCTTGTACTGATGATAACAGATTAGACACCACAGAGTAAAGATTGTTTAAAGGTTATGCAAATATATTAGTGGTTAATTAGCTCAATTTTACACTGAACAAATATCAATAATATCAAAGAAAAAAATCTATCAAAAACAATTGTTTTGAACAAAAGGATAGGTTGGCTCAGTGATTTAATGCGCTATTGGTATTCACTTATTTACTGGGATACCTAATGTACCCATTTATTATTTGCAGTATGTAACAATTTTTTAGGATTCAATTTGTGCTAATCCACAATCTGTTGATGCAGAGGTCAAATTCCCTGAGTCATTTAACAGCATAGGGAAAAAAACAAGTAAAATAGACAAAATATATTGATCCTTATGCATCAGTCAGTGGCTAAAACAATAGTTACACAGATGAAAATGTGCACACTGTCTGACAATAATTAAGATGTTAAAGCAACCAGAGCTGCAGTGGTGCTTGAACGTCTGTGAACCCTATAGAATGTTCTAGATTTCTGCATAAATATGACCTAAAACATTCATCAGATTTTTACACAAGTCCTAAAAGTAGATAAAGAGAACCCAGTTAAACAAATGAGACAAAAATATTATACTGGGTCATTTATTTATTGAGGAAAATGATCCAATATTACATATTAGTGAGTGGCAAAAGTACATGAACCTTTGCTTTCAGTATCTGGTGTGACCCCCCTGTTGATCAGTCCTGCACACTGGCTCCAGGTCCACAACATTTCGATTAGATTAAGGTCGGGACATTGATTTGGCCATTCCAAAACATGAACTTTGTTCTTCTTTAACAAATTTCTTTAACCATGAAGGGCTTGTGTGCTTAGGGTCGTTGTCTTTGCTGCATGACCCACCTCTCTTGAGATTAAAGTCATGGACAGACGTCATGACATTTTCCTTTAGAATTCTCCGATATAAATTCAGAATTCATTGTTCCATCAATGATGGCAAGCCATCCTGGCCCAGATGCAGGCAAAATAGGCCCAAACCATGACACTACCACCACCATGTTTCACAGATGGGATAAGTTTCTTATGCTGGAATGCAGTGTTTTCCTTTCTCCAAACATAATGCTTTTCTTTTAAACCAAAAAGTTCTATTTTGGTCTCATCCGTCCACAAACCATTCTTCCAATAGCCTTCTGGTTTGTCCATGTGATCTTTAGCAAACTGCAGATGAGCAGCAATGTCTTTTTGGAGAGTAGTGGCTTTCTCCTTGCAACCCTGTCATGCACACCATTGTTGTTCAGTGTTCTTCTGATGGAGGACTCATGAACATTAAACATTAACCAAGTGAGAGGGGCCTTCAGTTGCTTAGAAGTTACCCTGGGGTTCCTTTGTGACCTCGCCAACTATTACACGCCTTGCTCTTGGAGTGATCTTTGTTGGTCGAACTCCTGGAGAGGGTAACAATGGTCATGAATTTCCTCCATTTGTACACAATCTGTCTGACTGTGGATTGGTGGAGTCCAAACTCTTTAGAGATGAGCATCAACAACTCTTTTTCTGAAGTTCTCAAAAATCTCTTTTGTTCGTGACATGATACACTTCCACAAACATGTGTTGTGAAGAGCAGACTTTGATAGATCCCTGTTCTTTAAATTAAACAGGCTGCCCACTCACACCTGATTGTCATCCCATTGATTGAAAACACCTGACTCTAATTTCACCTTCAAATTAACTGAAAATCCTAGAGGTTCACATACTTTTGCTACTCACTAATATGTAATATTGGATCATTTCTCTCAATAAATAAATGAGCAAGTTTAATATTTTTGTCTCATTTGTTTAACTGGGTTCTCTTTATCTAGGACTTGTGTGAAAATCTGATGATGTTTTAGGTTATATTTATTCAGATATATAGAAAATTCTAAAAGGTTCACAAACTTTCAAACACCACTGTATGACAACTGCCCTAATGCACAATGAGGAGGGAGATAAAAAAAAACCCTTTCTCCAAGGATCCCTAACTGTAAATGCTATCTTTTTGTTTTCACCAGGTCTCCTAATTTACAGTTTGGAGATGAGACAACAATCAAAGCTTTTCTGTCCCTCCCTGGAACAGTCCACAGGTGGAATTTCAAATGTTCTTTTCAATGTCTTTGGCTCATGTTATTGTTTGCTCTTTGGAAGAGAGTGGGGCACTGCAAACTTTTACCCAGGTCGGTCAGCCAGTCAGTGTAATGTTTTGAATAGAAAACAATAATCTGTTTCCACTGACCACTTTGCCATTGTTGTATACATATACACACAAAACACACATGCACACACTCCATCTGCTCTGGCCACTCCCTCCCATACCACAGCATGTTGGCCAAGCTGTGGTCGGCCATCGAGGAGGGGAAAGCAGGCTGGCTGAAGGCTTCATTACCACCACAGGCCTGCCAGGCAGCATGGCACCACACTGCCAGCCAAACAGCTATTAAAGAGCCTCCATGCCCCCACCTGCTGGCTGCCTCTCAGCATGCTCATACTCCCATCCGCTGTTCGAACAAGTTGAAGCAGCATCGGGGAGTGGGGGTAGGGTACAGGTTCCCAAATTTTCCTACATACTGGTGAGATGCAATGCTCTTTTTAAACCGAAAAGTCCTTGCAGTCCCCAGACTGTAGAGGTTTGATATTGAATACAGATGTAACAGACGTTTGCCTGTGTACTAAAATGTAATAACATTTAAAAGTTGATTAGTTTTCACAGAACAAAGGGGAAATAACTCCATTGGCACTTGAGAAACGATTTGGAAAACCCCAAGTGGCACAGCAGACTTGCGCATCAGAGAATTCCTGCTCAGCACTTGAGGGTAGCAAAGCTTGCCATAGAGATTGCCCACTTGAGACAGTACTCTTACTGCCTACATTAAACAAAGAAAATATGTCTTAAGCTGAGCAGCGATTTCGACTCCCCTTTATCAACTGCCATTCCTGTGAATCGCCATGACAGTGACATCTGTGCACTCAGCCTCTCTGTCTCTCGTACCATCGCGTGTTACGGAGCTTTCAAACTTCCTTTTCCAGATAGCCTGCCTCATATTCTAGCAGCGACTCGCTTATTCTCCAGCTTCGCTCCCCCACCATGCGCACTTGAAGTGGAAATGTCTTTCCTTCTCACTTCCCTTAAACTTTTGTCTGTTGTTTGACACAGTCAATTGTTGTCTTTTCTCTCTGATGCTGCAGATGAAGCTCTCTTCTCAGAGTGCCTGCAAAATTTTACACGGGTGAGCTGCCAATCACGATTGTGGCCGAAGCTTCAGCAGGGGCCAGCGCAGGACAGGAGCTGACAGGCAATATTGCCAACTCCTGTTCAGTCCAGGTTCACAACACCCACTCTTTATAAACTGGACTTAAAGTCAGCCTGAAGTGTGTTTCTCTTTTTTAATTCAGCAAAGCCAGGCGAGAAGAAAGTGGATTAATGAAAAAAATCCAAAATGGCACCTGAAAGGCCAGCAATATGACGTCCCCAGCAGCAGTGAAGGACACTGGCTTTGGAGTTTACAATAGTAAGGTAAATTGTGGTGGTATGGAAACTCAAGGGCATTCATTTCTAGCCGAGTGCACACATAAAGATCGCCTATGGCGTGGCCCTCGATGTGACCCCCACTTTGAGTGTTTTCTCTCCCTGCTGCATCACTGCACTCTCAAGCATGGGAGAGGATCCAATCCTGTGCTGCCTGGGGCTGCTGGGGCCACACAGCTGTTTCTGCACTGATGTTTCTACAAGTGGCTTCGCTCCGAAATGCCACTCCCTCTGCCTTCACGGCGCCATCGCCATTGTTGTCTGAGAGACTCTGGCAATAATGTCCTGTTTGGCATGGAAATGACTTACACTTATCACTCCTCCGATATTGCCTGCTTCCTGCTCATTTATTTCCTCATTCTCTGCCACTCATCTGGCATTAGCATTTAAACTATTGCGCTTCGCCTTGGTGAGATGTCCTGCAGTTAGAGACTGTGAAGGCACTGCCAATGTAGTTGAAAGCATGTACAGGCTTCAAAGCCTTCCCTAGGCTGGTGTATTAACAGGGACACTGTGATCTGATAAAGGCCTTTAATGCATTGCTTTGAAAAGAGTTTACTATTTACATGGTGCCTACTATTTTGCGAGCACCGATAATAATTCAGCAAAGCTAGCATGAACGTGCAAAATGCAAGGCACTGAATGTGTGAATGATTGCTTTTGTCCAGTCTTATTTTCTGATTCTTGTAATGTGGTGCTATTGTTATGCAAATGTTATCTGCGTGAAAAATTAAAAACAGGAAAAAAAATTGTGATCCAAAATAAGTCAATTCCATACTTTTTTTTTTTTACAGCAACTCAAAGAAATTTCTTTAGTATGTGAAATTTTAGATTAGATCTCATAGAAAACTTTGCCCCTTTCCAATAGCTCTTGACATTTGTGGTTCTTTGCAGCCATTATTGCTTTCATTATTAGACAAGCTGTGACACATGCTTCATTAGTATAAGATTATGGTTATTTGCCCTAAAAGGCTTCCTTCTTTTTTTGTACTGTAATACAGCACCATAAAAACTGACCTCTGCTCTCCATCAATTCACCAACTTTTCGGCCGTAGTTTGAAATATCTTTACCATGAAAGTGGGCACTTTGTGCTTTTGGCAGCACTGTAATTATGTGAATTTCTGCCCTGTAATAACAAAGTACCCTAAATGGATAGATACAAGTCCACAGCTATAATGCCAACGCTCTATTAATGAGTACCTTTGCTGTCTGCCCTGGAATTACTGGTGTTACTGCTAATGGCCAGTCAGAGGACTATAATAAAAAGGAATAATGTAGAGAGAATGGCTGAACAGGTGTAAAGGCCAGAGTGGCTATAATAGTGGCTTTAAAATGTGCGGTAGTCACTTACTTTCCCCAGCACGTCCTGCAGCGATGGCAAAGGCTTTCCTTTCTGGTGGCGTGTAGTGGGAGGAGACTGGCCATCCCAGTCCTGCAGCTCATCGATGCTCTTTAGATACAGCAGAGTTTTCAGTCCTACACAGTAGTCCTCTATCACTGTAAAGTCCTGGTTCTGTACTGCACTGCAGACCTACAAACACACACAGACACACACAAAGTCTGGGTAAACATGTTTTATCCTTTGACATTATGATTACTAGAGCTTATTAATGCTATAACTCTAACCTTAACCTCAGTGGCCAAAAGCAAAAAAAAATCAGATAAAGCTTGTAGGTTTTTTAAGTGATTAAAGTTGTGTGGAAGTAAAATGTCTCCACAAGGTCAAAATTATCCGATGCTACTATCCTTCAGGGGGAATAATATACTGCCCCCGCAACACACACACACACACACACACACACACACACACACACACACACGAGACATGGGATTTATTAAATGCACACCATTAGGTCACAAAGTCAGACAGATGCATGTCAGTACAGGTTACCTATAAGAAAATCAAATAAAATGTTCCCCTCATCCATTGTGCATCTGATAAAGGTCAGCTTAAGCAACTAATCAAGTGTACCAAAGCTCTTTCGAAAACCCCTTCGATTGCCTTTTACACTCTCAGCTTGCAGAGCGCAATTTGCATGGAGCGACGAGACCGGGCCTTTGTGTTCGCGTCTGTGGCACTTCAGATGGCAGTCACAGGGCTTCTTAAAGTGCCAGATAAATGTTTATCTCTCAGAATCATCACTGATCTGACATCAGCTCATGACAGCTAAGCGCTACCTTTCACAGGATTAACTCAGAGCTGTGCAGAAAACTTTCACAGATGACTCCTGACTTCAGGCACTCACCCTGACGAACCATTTCAATTCCTTTTCTGAGGTTTCTCCTATCCACCTGAAAATCTGCGGAATATAAACATGGCTACGTTCTGCATGAATTGTGTATTTGTAAATTAAATCTCGGTCAAAATGGCACATGGTGAGAAAATGGAGCCATTTATTCCAGCTGCCCATGTATGGCTTGAGGATACACTACGTTTCCGTTAAGATTCTCATTTGCATAAAACTTGTTACTGTGGTCTGCTGTTGCAGACGCCTGTCACACACAGACAAACAAAACACCCCCTCAAAATCTAAATACACAACATAAAGAGTCCAATTAAATTTGATAACATTTCACCTTGATTTATTTTAAACAAACACAGTGTCGGACATAATTTAACAATGATTGTAATTATGTCAGTTCAAAAAACTTAATTGAGTTCATCCATGAATTTAACATTTTACAAGTTGCAAAAAAGATTGCTGAATACTGCACATTTTGACAGACTAATTACTAGCCTGGAATTCCAGTCCTGGAAGATATTTTAACAATGATATAAAAGAAAAAGAAAAAATAAACTCTGCCTGTTAACTTCAGACTTAAACAGCAAATCAGCGCACAGCCAATAATGAGTGCGTTTAAATGCACTTAATAATCCGATAATTGCAGAAAATCAGATGTTGTCAGTAATCTGCTCAACGACTATACCTGCAGTTCAGTAATCAGGTAATGGGATACCTCTGGGTTTATGTGACTTGCAGAAATGTGTAACGTTAACTTCAAACTTTAATATTAAATAATCAAATTGTTCATATATACTGTTTCAGAGTCGACAGCTGTTTCGCTGTCTTCAACTCCGTGGCACATTTAATTCTGGGGTGGCAGATCCCACAATAAAAAAATAAAAAATAAAATAAATAAATAAATAAAAAAAACTCTACAACCAATGGAACAAAGAGCCCAAATAAAGCAAGCCTTTAGAATAAGCGGACCTGGCAACCATGTTGATTAGGCCACATGCATGTGCAGAGTGAGAAAAACGAATTAAATCGGGTAACTGGTATACGTGCTATGGGAAATCTGATTACTGGAATAAAATCCAGCTCTCTTTATCGGATTTCTTAACATGATTTCTATATTGGAACATGCTGTATAAATGATAACTTGAATAATCAGATAACTGCAGAAATTTGACAATTATTGGAATATTAAATCCATGTAAACATGCTCAATCAACAATGAGCAGAGGCAGGGGTTAGAGACTCCACTGTGTGTGTGTGTGTGTGTGTGTGTGTGTGTGTGTGTGTGTGTGTGTCACAGTTGCCAGGGCCACTTTATGCTTATTTCTCTATAAAGTCGCTTACAAACATCGGTAGTTGCAGGTTGGAGGTTTTTTTGTTTGTTTGTTAAATTTAGTTGCTTATTTCAACTCGCTCCCGGATCCTGTCTCATCCTTCAATATTCCTGCAAGTTGATTTAACCTCTAAAAGAAAAATATAAGTTATTATTATTGATGACGACGATTATTATTATTATTTTAACTGATCAAATGGTCATTTTACTACGCCACCTGTTTTGGGCTTAGTATTGAGCCAATTCTCTTCTTTTGGACATTTTTCCATTGCGTATCTGTTTTTCTTGTGTGATCTGGCAACCCTGGTATGTTTGTGTCTTCCCTCATGTTTGAACCAGAGACTGCTCTAATTCGGTTGGTATGTTTAAAGTATATTTGTGCAAGTTACTCGTGTTTGTGTCTATTAATTTCCGCCACTTATTTGTAACAAGGCATTCGTGTATGTGCCAGTCTAATTCTACGTACTACCGTATTTTTCGGACCATAAGGCGCACTTAAAATCCTTTAACTTTCTCAAAAATCGACAGTGCGCCTTAAAATGCGGTATGCCTAATGTATGAATTAATTCTGGTTGTGCTTTCTGACCTAGAACCGATTGTAGATGGTGCACGGCGCTCATAAATCTGTCAAAATGTTTTAGCACGGAATTGAATAGTTACAAAGCTTACGGCAACCGTAGTGCGCAGCATAGTGGAGTAATACGGTATGTGCTTCAGCATTAGGGTACGTGCATTCATTCATTTATTTTCGAAGCGGATTTCAAACTCAACGCTATCAGTCACGGGGTACAACATGGACATAGAGCAGCTGCGAGAGAATTCAACATTAACGAATCAATGATACGGAAGTGGAAGAAGCAAGAAGACGCCCTGAGCCAGGTAAAGACCAAACTGAGCTTCCGAGGGAACTTAAGAGTTTTGTTTCATTTCATGTGCCTTATAACCCGGTGCGCTTTATGTATGAAAATATACCCGTTAGCAGCCGATCATTGATATCGCGCCTTGTAACCCGGTGGGTTTTATAGCACAAAAAATACGGTAATACTATGACTGTATAAACTAGTTTACATTCACTCATTGAGTCTTTGTTTCAACTGGCTGATCTTCTGCATAGTTCATAATACTCTATCAATGCATTTTTTGCTTGTGTCAAACTCTTAAATGTTACGGCTTTCCCCCCACAACAGGGTCGTGACAGTAAAGTTATATGTTATATGTTTTATACTTATTGTGAATTTCCATAAATTACAAAAGATTTAGCATATGTATAACAGTTTAGGCTTCCACTTGTTTTTTCAGTGGTATCTCTGACACATTTCCGTACGGTTTGCCCAGTTTTCTTTATATTTACATTACAGTACAATAAAAAGACTGTGACTATGGTAATGTCCGGTCAGTGACGATTCGGTCAACGTCCTGTTTCATAGAACGTAATGCAGACGTAATTCAAGGTTTCTAATTTAAACCAAAACTCATGCAAAAGAATGTAAAAGAATACTCAGTCAAAATACACCAAGCCCATTGAAGGAACATTTCATCAAAAACACTTTTGAAAAATTCATTAATCATGATAAACAGAACAATTTGTGATCTGCTGGCTGGAGATTTAAACCCTGAGCCCTACTGTACTGAACGGAGGAATGGAGGAACATGTCCATTAGTGCTTCTCATTTGGGTGAGAACATCAAAGATGTGATGCCCCTCTACAGAGCATTTAGTCGTAATGCTGCTGACTCCTGAAATAAATCACATGGAGAATTTCTAAGTAGTTTCCAGGCAATTGAGGCAGCAGGTTCTTTTTATCCACTTGGAAAACTGTGGCTGTGCATTGATTTCAACTCCTTCTGAGATCTCAAATGCTTTTAGATCCTCCCCACACAGTCTCTTTGTAAACTCTTTTATTTCCAGTGATCAAATTCTGACATTTAACAGAACACAGTCTTCCCAAAAGAGACAGTTATTAATTCAGTGTGACAGCCAAATGTTACAATGACTATGTATGAAGCTCTTGTCCTTTTGATTAGAGTATTATGCCCGGCATGCCAGTGTATATTAGCCGTGATATTTTACGTTTCTTTCCAGGTAGGAGATGCTACCTCTGTGCCACCTCAACTGGATGCCAGAAGTGAGAGATGAATGGATTTCAAAAGTCTTGGAATGCAGAACTTTCTTTTGCCAATAAAATCCAGTATGCCCCCCATCCTTATTTATGCTATTTTGTGAATCGAAGGGAGCACCTAACCTTTTTCTTTTGTTTTCATCTATAGAAGTACTGCTTCTTGTGCTTCTTCAATCAATATTTTAACCATGGAACATGCTGCTTCTTAAAAGCATGCTTTGTGTTCACTGATCTTTTCTTCCCTATCGAGACACTTTGCCATTTCAAACTGAATTACAGATTCCTGATGTTTTCTGGTCTACGAGTCATTTTTTTGCTACCTGGCGATAGGTCCTTTATTGAAGCTCACAGATGTTTATATGCTCCAGAATGGAGGGATATTGCAGCGTGGATCATTAAGATTAAACTGGCCTGGCCATTAAGGAAATACTGCTTCATTGCCCCAGAACACCTGCCAACGACAACACTGACATTTTGCTCTCACTGCTGCCAAATGTAGCCATTTCAATATCTCATTAAGTCAGGAGAAACGTACCAAACATATGGATCTTACTAAAGATTATGTGGTTTTGTACAACAACCCAGTTGCACAGGGAACACTTGGTATAATGCAGGCAATTTGCAAGAGCTAAATGTATTTAACCTTAGGTAAAGAGTCGAAGAACTCCATGTGACTTAATGTAACACAGGCATGTAACATTAAGTCACATATATGTATGTTGCAAAGCAGGTGTTTCAGGTAATGAATCAACATATTGATCGCTAAGTGGGTTGCAGTGGTTCTTGCAGCATACTGGCTTAGCAAGCTGAAGGGTGAATGTCTCGTGTATGAAAAGAAACCTAGCATACATAGCAGAGGGAAAAAATGTTGAAAGGGGATGGATGAAAATTGCTGCAAAGTTATCTAAAGTTCAGCCTCCTTCTGGCATTTAGAATACTCAAAGTGACTCTTGGTAATCAGCTGCTTCAAATGAATAGCTTCAGACAGCTGGTCTTTAATAACCAGCTAGTGACAACTCCCGAATCCAGGGAGAAATCAATACCGGATATGAATGGACTTCATTATATTGTTTGTTCTAAGAAGAATGTGTTTGATGTGGTGCAAAGTCAATCAGTACTTACAGACAATACCACAACTGTCTCTAGCTTAGGCGCTGATACAGCCAGATACATTACTGCCCAAAAACCATGGCTCTCCCATTCAACACTTCTAAGTTCCTTCAATTCAGACTACAAGACTTACTGATTGTATGAAGTGCAATAACACTGCATTCTTTCACCGCTGTTTTTTAATAAATGTGCCTTCTCTCTATTGATATAGCCTTAGCCAGAATTCCCAAGGCATGAGGAAATGAAATCTTTTTGTGAAAGTTTCCTCTAAGACAAAACACTGTAAAGGGCTAGGAGAGTGTGCTATTACTATCAGAAGTAATGCTTTAGTCTTTGGCTAAGATAAAAGGTTACAGCTATCTGTGTGTGGTTATTTCGCAGTAGCTGCTGCACAAAGCCTTGGGCCTTCGAGCCATCACTGAGCAAATGCCAGTGTCGTCTAAACAAACCGCAGACTTCCAAGTTACATCTTTTTTCCAATCCAGAATTTTCAACACTAATCCTCATCTAAAATTTTAAACAAGAATATATTTGCCTTCATTGGAGGCAAACAAAAAAATCTGTCAAGAAGAAAGAAAGCTATATTTTGCCAGATGAAATACAAATGAAAGCTTTTCAAGACTTGGAATGTGTAATTGAAAGCATTATGATTCGATAACAGCCCATTTTTATACTTTAATTAAATTTTCATATTAATTCAGAGGATGCGGCGGGATGAATTACAAAAAAATGCCCCTAATATCACAAGTGCTGAAACTTAACAGGCTAGTGACAAAGAGGCATTACTAAAAATGAAATCCTATTTTAAAAAGTCGTTGATGCTTTTATTCACACTGATTAATTTGAGTCTCTGATTACACCCTAGACACAACCCAGTGAGCATACTAAGTTTGAAAACACTTGGCAATCTTCCATAAACATTTTCTTTAGACATATTAATATACCATCAAGCACTGCTATTAAAAGTTCTGATATGAGGGGTAGAGTCTTATTTTCAGAATTATTTTCACCCTTGGTTGTACAGTATGTGCTGGATCTGTGCAGCTGAAAGATCCAACTCTGACACTTCCTGGCAGAGGAAGGCAGATTTTTATCAGGACTTTCAAACGATTACAATATTAAATATTAAATACTGATTTTGGTTTGGTTAATCACAACTCTTCAGCTTTTGTTGCTTGCTCCTAGTGTGACCGCTACAGCTTAATCCTAGCCAGGATTAAGTTATTGTTATTATATTATAGTCTTAGTTAAACTAAGGAAATGTAACATTTGGAAGCAAACGACAGGGAATAATTCTGTTTCCCTTCTGTCAAACTCAGGGGCATTTCTAACTTTTTTACTGTGTCCTCTCTGACAACAGGCTGCTGAGGCGTCAGATTTAAAAGACGAAACAAGCCCACAACAATGACTACCAGAAGAATAATGAAATTGTAATGAAGATTTTCCACTTACTAGTTTTGATCATTAGAAACAGAAGTGTGTCAGGTATGTTGCTAAACCGTGCACTTGTGACATTTTGTGTGTTTAGCAAAGGAATCTGCTCCTGCACAGTAATGAGCATAGTCATATGACGGTAAGACGGTGTCTGAATTAATCTACTACTCTGGAATATACCATTCTGTCCCCTATGGGCAAATAGTGTCCTATATACTATACAGAACTTAGGGAATAGTGATTAAGGGACCATTTCAGACACAGCCCATAACTACAAGTGATTTACATGGTCAAGCAGCAAAAATGCAATGAATACCATTAAGTTTATTGGGGCTAAAATATTCTAGTACTGAATCATTACTTTTGACAGCCCTATTGTGGTACCTCATGGTTCCTTTTGAAAGTAAAACAGGACACATTACAGAACCTACGCTATACTTAGCAGTTGGAAACAGACTTTTCTGTACATTCATTCTTCTTTTAACATAAAACTCACATACAGCCTCCAAAATACTCTAAATTATTTTGTCATATCTTACCATTGAACACAGTTTCAATAAAAGATACAATGATGTCTAATGAACATCAGTGACTTACATTTGTGTTTTACTACCACGACACTACTGCCATGACACTTTAGGCATACAGCTGTTTTTAGTAACTATAAAAATTCAACACACTTTTGTTTTATTTCATTTGTGTATTCTCTGATACCATGTTGATGAATAACTACGAAAATTTGGCTTTGGTGTCACCTACTATGCTACTGGAAGTCATGAACAATTGCTTAGGAGTTCCACAGCCTTCAGTTTTCAATAACAGCAACAACAACATGTTTTCTTCAAATATGTTTTCTCCAATTAAATATTAACTAAAGGTTAACAAACTTTATATTTTATATTTTATTATAAATATATGGTTAGTTAGATGGTAATACCAGTCCTCGGTAATTTACTATACAACAATGTTATGCTATGGGAAATGGGAAAAACAAAAAAAAAACAAAAAAAATAGACAAAAAAAAAAAAACACATAGTGTGTCTTACATTTACTTTGAATTTTATTTAATGGCTGACAGCATGAACCCAAGATATTTAATGTTTTGTCTGTTCAACATGAATTCATTTTGTATAAATACCTAATACATAACACTAATAAATAATACCTAATAAATACCTATTCCTGCTTTTCAGGCCTGCAACACAGGTGATGTCAATGGTTGACTGTAATCATAATTTGGTACAAAAGCTGTATCCACAAATGGCCAAGTCTTTGAAGAGGAAAGGTGACCAGAGGAATTTCAGTTTGTAAAGGGCAAGGGCACAAGCCTAAACTGAAGAAGCATGATCTCTGATCGCTCAGACAGCACTGCATCAAGAACCATCATTCATCAATAAATTTATATTACCACATGGGCAAGGGATTTCATTGGCAAACCATTGTCAAGCACTACAATAAAGAGTTACACTTAAAACGTTACTGTGCGAAAAAAAAGCCTCATGTTAAGCATGGCCAGAAGTGGCGTCAACTTCTCTAGGCTTGGTGGCATCTGAGATGGACTGTCACACAGTGAAAATGTGAATTGTGGTCAGACCAATCATTATTCCAGATCCATTCCATTCTTCCAGATTTGGAAGAAATGGATGCCATGTGCAACTGACCAAAGACATAAAAAGGGCCATCCAGACTGTTGTCAGCAATAAGTCCAAAAGCCAGGCTCTGTCATAGTATGGGACTGCATGAGTGCCCTGGGCAAAGGTAATTTACACTTCTGTAATGGCAGCATTAATGCAGAAAAGTACACTCAGATTTTAGAGTAACATATGTCACCTTTAAGATGACAAATTTTACAGGGACGTCCATGCATTTCTTAACAAGACAATACAAAACCACATGCTGCACAGACATGGCTATGGAAGAAGGTGGTATGGGTACTGGACTGAAGCTATGACCTGTCTCTAACAGAGACTGTATGGAGACTTTTGAACGAAAAATGAGACAACAATGACCCCATACTGTTGCACATCTTAAGACGTGTTTGCCAGAAGAATGGGACAAAATAACACCTCAAACACTTCATTGGTTGGTATCCTCAGTGCCAAAACATCTTTTCAGTGTTGTGAAAAGGAATGGCAACATTAGAAATTGGTAAACTACAAAGGTACAAAGCGACCTTGGGTTTGTGAAAGGCGCTATATAAATGTGACTTCTTAATGTGAATTATTATTAAATGGTTTAATGTCCTAAAGTTTTTCGGAATGTGTTGCAGGCCTGAAATGCAGGAAGAGATGTTTATTAACAAATGAAATGTAGCTGACCAGACAAAACACAAAATGTTGGGTTCACCGTGTCTGCAATTAAATAAAAGTCAAACTAAATGTAAGAAACACTATGTTTTTTCTTGTAATTTCCATACTGTCTAAACTTTTACTGATTTGGGGTTGTGAAACTTTGGGGGGTGAAACTTTATTCTGATGTGAGTTATATATCTACAGTACCTGCAGTACTGAGGCACCAGCTTGGAGGAACTGTAGACCGGACTCGGCGGAGTCGATGCCCCCGGTGGCCAAGATGGGAAAACCAGGCAAGGCTCTTGCTATGGCTGACACTGCACGCAGGGCAATGGGACGAATGGCGTTGCCTGTATGCATGCAAGCACAAAGAAAAGAGACAACAAATAAAGAAAACATTATTTTATGGCACTGAATTCAATAAAACATCAATAGAACAGGGCTAGCCTGTCGCCTCATAACAAGAAAGTCCTAGGGTTCAATCCCAGGTGGAGTGGTATGGGTCCTTTCATTG
This sequence comes from Ancistrus triradiatus, assembly GCA_025084515.1. NCBI lineage: Eukaryota > Metazoa > Chordata > Actinopteri > Siluriformes > Loricariidae > Ancistrus > Ancistrus triradiatus. The sequence continues at coordinate 68,053 of JAJAGP010001129.1, forward strand.
TGGACTCTGCATGTCCTCTCCGTTACTCATTGTACTCCAGTTTTCTTCCAAAGTCCAAATACATGTGTTTAAGGCTAATTTGTGTCTATACAGTGCCCCATGTGTGTGTCTGTGTGCCCTACAACGGATTGGCGCCTTGCCTATGTTTGTTCCTGCCACTGGCTAGGCACCGGCTTTCCTGCGACTCTGATCAGGATTAAGTGGATAAGACAATAATGAATGAATTAATATCAATAAAACTTTCATACAGTAGTGTACCCCATCTGATAAGAAATGCCCTTTCTCTCACATTCATGTTCTTGAGTCGTAATAATTTCTGTCTTTGTTTTTATATTCTTACACACACACACACACACACACACACATACAGCCCTGGTAAACATTTTGGTACTTACACCTGACATACGGATTACAGTAGCTTATTAGTACAACACCTACCCCTAATCCTAACCCTAATCCTAACCTCAGTACCCTAAACTAATATTTTGGCTCTTTTGCTTTTCAAAAGAAAGTTCCGGTTTTTCTAAAAAAAAGCAATATTCAAGCAAAATGTCTCCTCAAGGTAAAAATCAGTTCAGGTCTTCCTATCCTTTCTATCCGTGTATCCTATTTAGTCCTCACAATGATACATAAACATGACTACCACCACCCTCCACACACACACACACACACACGCATTTGGTGCCAGTCCTGTACCTCCTAATGTTACAACCTTCATTTACTTGCTTAGGTTTCAGTGTCCTGAATGAATTAAAACCAGTGACAGATTGAGCCATTTATCACATTAGATTTAACCATAGTTAGCTGGCAGGACTTTTCCTCATTGATCAGTGGCAGACATTGTCTACCCTCATTTAGCTCCACTGTCACTAAAGTTAAGCATGGAGACACTGGCACATGTGCAAGACCAACTTTCAGGCTAAATGAACCATAGTAACACTACAGAGAACATAACATGAGGCTCAATAGTGTACGTACCATCTTTATCAAAGGAAGAAGGTGCCAGTCTACAAGCCTATTGATATTTTACACAAGAGAAGATTCTGTATTCTTTATACTGCAAAGACCATTCAAACTTCACTGCTGCTTTTCAAAAAAACAAACAAAAAAAAACCTACACAATTAACATTGATGATTCCAGTGTTTCTCCAACTGGTTGTTCAGCTGGTTTCATGGGTCACACAAGTGTTATTGATTAACATGACAGCCATCAGCCTGGCTTCAGAGCTGAGCCGTCCTCACACCTTCACTGAGTGATGGGTTTATCGCCTACAACACTTCCCTGCACACACCTCCAGTGAAACATGCAATCCTTGACACCTAGAGCCATGTAAGCTACTGACATGAATTACAGTCAACTTAGGCAGAGGACACTTAGCGATTCTGCTAGCTGACACTCAAACGTAAGCCTAGGGATTTGAGTGTGAGTGCAGGTCATATGCACTGCCCCTGGAGCGCTGCAGAGAAACTACTGAGGCTTCTAATTGCATTAGAAATGGATGGGCAATGCTCAATGACTCCAACCCTTCCCACACTACATCCCTGACACTATTTATATGAGAACAGTCATTCCAACAGACTAAAAAGCCTCAAGACCTAGTTTGACAGACAAGGTAAAAAAGGCCAGAAAAAATACAAGCTTCAGTGACTGTGGTCTTTGAGACTGGTCAAGTTACCTGTCTGTTGTAACGCATGTCCTGCATTTCTTGAGGTGACATTCAACAGCACTGCTGTTTCTGGACAATGTAGTTGTGAGTACACAGCCGGCTGACATGGGACATAGTTTTGTTGGTTATTTACTTTTTTAAAAATGTTAGCTACAGTGTGATTGTGTTATAATCTCATGACCGGCTTGGATGTGGCTGATTTCTGATGTTAGGTCAGTAGTAAGGCTGTGGATGTAGCTGACTTCTGATCTCAGGTCAGTAGTTAGGCTGTGGATGTAGCTGACTTTTGATTTCAGGTCTGTAGATATGACTGTGGCTGTCTTCAGATCTCAGGTCAGTAGGTAGGCTGTGGATGTGGTTGCTTTCTAATCTCAGATCAGTAGCTAGGCTGTTGATGTGGTTGTCTTCTGATCTCAGGTCAGTAGTTATGCTGTGGATGTGGTTGTCTTCTGACCTCAGGTCAGTAGTTAGGCTATGGATGTGGCTGTCTTCTAATCTCAGATCAGTAGCTAGGCTGTTGATGTGGCTGTCTTCTGATCTCAGGTCAGCACTTTGGCTGTGGATATTGCTGTCGTCTGATCTCAGGTCTGTAGTTAGGCTGTGGATGTGGTTGTCTTCTGACCTCAGGTCAGTAGTTAGGCTATGGATGTGGCTGTCTTCTGATCTCAGATCAGTAGCTAGGCTGTGGATGTAGCTGACTTTTGATTTCAGGTCTGTAGATATGACTGTGGCTGTCTTCAAATCTCAGGTCAGTAGTTAGGCTGTTGATGTCATTGTCTTCTGATCTCAAGTCAGCAGTTTGGCAGTGGTTGTCTTCTGATCTCAAGTCAGCAGTTTGGCTGTGGTTGTCTTCCAATCTCAGGTCAGTAGTTAGGCTGTGGATGTTGTTGTCTTCTGATCTCAGGTCAGTAGTTAGGCTGTGGATATGGTTGTCCTCTGATCTCAGGTCAGTAGTTAAGCTGTGGATGTGGTTGTCTTCTGATCTCAGGTGACTAGTTAGCCTGTGGATATGGCTGTTTTCCAGTCTCAGGTCAGTAGATATGACTGTGACCGTCTTCAGATCTCAGGTCAGTAGTTAGGTTGTGGATGCGGTTGCTTTCTGATCTCAGGTCAGTAGTTAGGCTGTTGATGTCGTTGTTTTCTGATCTCAGGTTAGCAGTTAGGTCAGTAGGTTGTGTATGTGGTTGTCTTCTGATCTCAGGTGACTAGTTAGGCTGTGGATGTAGCTGATTTCTGACCTCAGGTCAGTAGTTAGGTTGTAGATGTGGTTGTCTTCGGATCTCAGGTCAGCAGTTAGGCTGTGTCTGTCATCTAATCTCAGGTCAGTAGTTACACTGTCCTGTGGTTTTACGTTATTTGTTAAGCTTTATTTATTAAAGTCCTGTACCCAGGTCAGTAGTTAGCCTTTGGATCTCTGAACTTTGCTTTGTTTCTTTATGCCAGGTTAGTAGCTTGGCTGTGCTTCTGGTCTCATATCAGCACTTTGTCTGTGCTTGAAATGAACTATTCTGGGTCTGTTAAAAATATGTAAATAAAACAGTTTCTGTCTTCTTACCTCAGTACGTTAAATGCCTCAGGTCAGTAGTTTGGTTGTGCTTGTCTACTTGTCTAATGCCACTACTTTTTTGAGTTGAGCTTGTCTCCTGACTTTTTATAATGTAATTGCTGTTTTTTGATCTCTAGTAAGTGTTTTGACTGAATGCCATCAGTAGTTTTGCTACAGGGAATATTGATTGTCTATGGTTATCTAGTAATCTCCTAGTATTAGGACAGTAGTTAGGTCAGTTGTTTATTTTTTACTACAGCTCCTGTAAGTGTGTCTTTGGTTCTGAGAGGAAATGGTAATGGATAACAGATAAATGCTGCATCAGTTACTGAATCCCCA
>JAJAGP010001129.1:71704-89736 GCA_025084515.1 Ancistrus triradiatus
GCAAAAGGGACAGGACGAATGATCCGTGTTAAGGGAAGAAAGAACAGAGCCATGTATCGTGAGATTTTAAGCCAAAACCTCCTTCCATCAGTGACAGCATTGAAGATGGAATGTGGCTGGGTCTTCCAGCATGACAATGATCCCAAACACACCACTCGGGCAACGAAGGAGTGGCTCTGTAAAAAGCATTTCAAGGTCCTGGAGTGGCCTAGCCAGTCTCCAGACCTCAACCCCATAGAAAATATGTGGAGGGAGTTGAAACTCCATGTTGCCCTAAAACATTGCTGCTCTAGAGGAGATCTGCATGGAGGAATGAGCCAAAATACCAGCTACAGTGTGTGCAAACCTGGTGAAGACTTACAGGAAACGTTTGACCTCTGTCATTGCCAACAAAGGTTATTTTACAAAGTATTGAGTTGAACTTTTGTTATTGACCAAATACTTATTTTCCACCATCATTTACAATTAAATTATTTAAAAATCCTACAATGTGATTTCCTGGATTTTTTTCTCATTTTGTCTCTCATAGTTGAAGTGTACCTATGATGAAAATTACAGACCTCTCTCATCTTTCAAAGTAGGACAACTTTTACAATCTGTGGCTGACTAAATACTTTTTTGCCCCAATGTATCTCCACCAACTTTGCATGCCTAGATTTGGGAACATTCCTCATTAAAAAATTGTCACATTACTTGCAATGAACTGCTCTCTTCTAGTCCAGCCACAGATTGTACTCAAGTCAGAGCTATGACTTGGCCACTCAAGAACATTCATATTCCTATCATTAAGCCATGTGCTGTTTTTTTGGTGGTGTATTTAGGGCTGTTTTCAACCTGTTAACGGAATTACCTGCCCATCGCCTGCTGTCTAGCAGAAGACCGGAGGTTTTCCCCAGGAATGTGTGAATATTTGGCATCATCCATTTTCCCTTCAATCCTGACCTAATGCCCAGCCCCTGCTAAAGTAAAAAAAACCCACAACATAATGCTGCCACCACCATGCTTCACAGTAGCTACGGTCTATTTTTTGTGGTCTGCTGTGTCCTGTGGTGGGGGTGTGCAATTTCAGTCCAAAAAGATCAATCTTGCTCTAATTTTAATATTGAACCTTTTGACACATGGCATCAGAAGCACAAATGAGGCATAGTGACCAATTAATTAGTGTTAGTTCTAAACGGTTTCTGGTTGTTCCTGACCAAAAAAATGAGTGGTTACTCTGAGGGAGTTGATTACAATATCAAACCAGGTATTGTACTAATTCAATTTTAAATGTTATGTTCATATATGTAAATACAGCTGGGGAAAGCAGGTGCTCTCTTCTGCCATGCTTTCCAAGCAGTTTTTGGCAAGGAGGTGGCTCTAATTGTGGATTGGGAGACATGGTGACCATAAAATGCTACCATCTTCTGCAAAACCATCCTCCTCACTGTGCGGGATGATGCAAAACACAGGCAGGTTCATTGCAGCTTTGGTTGTCTGAATTGTCATAATTATTGCAATGAAAGTGGAAATTGTCAAGCTTACAGTTTTTGTACAGCAATTAACTGATTAGGAAACAGCTACACAATTGTGTCTAGCATACAATCACGCTCGGTTTTAAAGGGATGGCCGGAGTGGCCCATGTCCCCAGATGCCATTCCAAAATTTCTGCCACATCATTGGCTTTCACCTCACGGTGGGGTGGGTTTATGACTGCTTTGGCTTTAAGGGGTTTTATCATTGGAGGAAGACACAGGATGTTCAGATGCCCCAATTTATGCTGCTCTCATTATACCCAATGGTATGCTTCATCAGTACACAAGCATCACGGACTTGACACTCACCATTAGTCTTTGTTTTTAGTTGCAAAGCACCTCTGTGACTGGCAGTGTCACTAACTTGCTTGCTCGCTTGATCATTTGTTTGTTCATTCAGTAATTCACTCACATTGGCATAGCGTTTCGTGTAAGATAAGTTACACTTATTTGCGAATGCTTTGCATCTATATTACTGTCTGTCCTTGTAATATTGTACAGTGTCATCCAGAATGATCAGAATTAGTAGCCTACCTTTGGCCTCATCAACTCTTGGAATGGCCATTTATAACATTAGTAGAATATTAATTCTTTTTCTAATCCAATGTACATGCACATTAACAGCACATTGTTGCCCCCTTTAAATCCTTTTACCAACCCTGGGTCACCCCATATAAAAATGCCTCTGCATACAAAGTCATACACCCTTATTCAGTGCATTGTAAAAAATGCCATTGGGAGTGGATGGCACAGGGTATCTTAAACCATATACATTTGACACACTATTTAGTACAGTAACATCTGGCCTGGCACTAAGATTCAAGAGCAGAAGCAGCAAAGACAGACAAAAAACGTGCTCCAAGTTGTAGCTGAGTTACAAAAATCACTATGAGCAATGACAATCATTGTAAACTGGAATAATTCATCCACACTGCCACAAAAGAATGCAGAATACATATACTGTGACCACCTATAGAGAACTGTGTTAATGATATGAAGACATAAATGAAAGGATGTATGAAGCAGTAACATGAATAGACAGCATTTTGTTCAAAACCATTGCAATCAGATGATAAACACTGCTTTGTAATATTTTGTAATACCATAAAGTTTAAAGGTCCACCACAAAATCCAGCACAAACAACTTTTGTATCACTAATCCATTATATCCAATGATTTATTATGAACTTAATTAGAACTTTTATTTTCATAAGTATGTTGATCTATTTGTTCATTACTTACTGATATGCTAACCAGGAAAACAAGGTGTTGACAACAACTCCATATTTATATACCGCTTAGTATAACGTGTTGTACATCTGTGGGGTTTTCTGAGACTTGTATAATAGCCCTTATTTTCACTAGTATTACCTTGCACATGACTGAAAAATGTTGAGCGAGAATAGAGGCACTTCTGATTTTGTTTTCAGGGGTCAATTGTAACACCTGAATGCTATTTGTTTATTTATTTCCTCTTATTAAATGTCATTACAATTTTTTAAACCACTGTCAATATGCTAGTTTCACAAGAAAAAAAGAAAAGGAAAAAAGACCTACAGCATACTTAGATACAGTGCTTCCAGAAGGTCTTCATACCCTTTAACTTTTTTCACAGTTTGTCATGTTGAAGACTTTTTATGGAGACTATTATGCTCTTGGGAACTTTCGGTGCAGCATATTTTTTTATAACCTTCTCCAGATCTGTGCATCTGCACAGTCCTCTTTCTGATCTCTACAGGTAGTTCTTTCTTCATGGCTTGGGTGTTGCTCTAGTACAGTGGTGTGAAAAAGTGTTTGCCCCTTCCTGAGTTCCTATTTTTTTGCATGTTTGTCACACTTAAATGTTTTGGAACATCAAACCAATTTAAATATTAGTCAAAGACAACATAAGTAAACACAAAATGCAGTTTTTATGAAGGTATTTATTATTAAGGGAGAAAAAAATCATAACCTACATGGCCCTGTGTGAAAAAGTGATTGCCCTGAGATCTATCAGTCTGGACAGGGTTATAAAGCCATTTCTAAAGCTTTGGGACTCCAGCAAACCGCAGTGAGAGCCATTATCCACAAATGGCGAAAACATGGAACAGTGGTGCAGCTTCCCAGGAGTGGCCGGCCGACCAAAATTACCCCAAGAGCACAGCGACAACTCATCCAAGAGGTCACAAAAGACCCCACAACAACATCCAAAGAACTGCAGGCCTCACTTGCCTCAGTTAAGGTCAGTGTTCATGCATCCAAGAGACTTGGCAAAAATGGCCTGCATGGCAGAGCTCCAAGAAGAAAACCAGTGCTGAGCAAAAAGAACATTAAACCTCATCTCAGTTTTTCCACAACACATCTTGATGATCCCCAAGACTTTTGGGAAAACATTCTGTGAACTGATAAGACAAAATTTTTTGGAAGGTGTGTGTCACATTACATCTGGCGTAAAAGTAACAGAATTTTATAAAGAGAACATTATAGCAACAGTAACGGAAATCAGGAAGGGGCAAACACTTTTTCACACCACTGTATGTATTGTTACGTGGCTATATGTATGTATATGTATTGTTATGTATGTATATGACACATGATATAGACAGTTGAGTGTCTTTCTAAATCATGTCCAATCAACTGAATTCACCACAGCTGGACTCCAAGCAATGTGTAGAAATATCTCAAAGATGATCAAGAGAATTGGAGGCCCCCCAGAGCTAAATTACAGGTGTCACAGCAAAGGGTCTGAATACTTATGTCCATGCGAAATTTGAGTTTTTCAATTTAATTAAATTTGCAAAAAATTCTAAAATTCTGTTTTCACTTTTTCATTATGGGGTATTGAGTGCAGAATGATGGTGGAAAACCTGAATTTTGTTTTATTTTAGCACCAGGCCTCAATTTAACAAAATGTGAAAAAAAGCGACAGGGTATGAAGACTTGAGATGGGCCTGCGAATGTGTTGTGCATATTTTGAATGGACTAAACTGGATTTATTTGTTTAATATGACGCCTATTTATATATTAGCTATTGATGATAGGAGCAATGTTACGCAGATACTACTAAGACACGTTCATACTGGGGCAATTCACAGCAACAAATTAGCATAACACATGTATCTTATACTCATTACAAACAACAACAGACCGCCCAAACAAAGTAAGTTGTACTTGATCGCTATGTGCTACATATGTACAGTGTACTACACATTTCCATACTTTTTAATTCAAATGCAGTAATGTGTTTTGGACAAATTACAGACAAAATTATTTAGTCTGACTGTCCCCTTTGTACACCATTTGTAGACCACTCTTTATTTGAATTTTCCACTCAGGTCAGCTTTGTGTGTTTTTATGTTCAAACAACAGTCATTTCATACAACAATTTTCCATCCTACTTTATCCCTTGGAATATTAGGGTGTTTTATTAATACTGTCTTTAAGACTGGTCCATGTAAATTATTTTTATTCTCACTTGGTGATCTGTTCAAAGGTAAAATGAGACACACATGCCCATGCCTACAACAGGTGTAGAACTGTAGGGAAAACCTCTGAAGATAAATAAAATTTTATGAACACAGTGTCAGAGCTGGTTCCCAGAATAAACAAATATATTAAGAAGCAACCAATATTCCTACTGGTTTAAAACCAGAACAATAACATAAGTTGTGGAAGTTTGCAAATGCATTGTGAATAATGTTTTTCTTTTATAAATTGAAGAATTCCACTCATCAAGAGGGCTCGTTCAGTACTGGGGTTCAAACTGGACTCGGAGGAAATTCCGGCACAGAAGAGAGTGATACAATAGGGTGAAACAATAAAACTATAACAATTAGTACCAGGAAGATTTTCACAAGTTTAAATTATCGGTATACTTCATATTGCATATGAGAATCCTTTTTAATTCTGTATTATACTTATATATTTCATCCTACTTTTATCACTATGTTTATTGTGCTATATGTATTGTATGCTGGCTGCTGAAACACTAATGTCCCATTATGGATTAATAAAGTGCTATCTTATCTTAACTCGAACTGTTGCAATTCAGAAACAAAAAGACTTCTGAGATAAAGTTTGATATATAAGGATTAAATTTAAATAATTTACTGAACACAGGCGTGTTTTATTATATTGTTGTTGTGCCTAATAACACCCTTAACTTTCATAACAGTACTGCAACACCTAGTCTATCTACTGGAGAGCATTTACCATACAAACTGCATTGTTGTAAAATATAATACCAAAGAGAGTTATTTTATTTTAGCCATTTCCAATTAACTACTGAAAATATGATTTGTTATCACAGCCAGTGGTTTGTTTGTTGCAGTTGTTACTAAAACCATTGTTTCTCATCAGACTACTAATTTGTGGGTTTAATGTTAATTATATTATTGTTTTGATGTAGTGATCATTAACGGCCACACTTTTAATGGCAAATATTTAATTTTCAGAGTAGTGTTGCTAATTGAAAGTGAATGTACAACTCGATCAGAAAAAATTGGGACGGTTATGAAAAATACAAAGAAAACAAATTATTGAAAATTATTGAATGTTTAAAAACAATGCTCCTCTAAGAAAGGTTGGACGGGAGTTGCATATTGTACCTCTACAGTGCAAAACGGCATTAAACGATTCAAGAAACCTGAAGGAATTTCAGTGTGTAAAGGGCAAGGACACAAACCTAAACTGAATGCCCATGATCTCTGATCGCCTCATATGTTACTGCATCAAGAACTGTCATTCATCAATAGCTGATAGAACCACATGGGCAACGGATTACTTTGGCAAACTTTGTCAAGCACTACAATACAGAGATACATTCACAAATGCCAAGTAAAATGTTACTGTGTAAAAAAGAAACCTTATGTTAAACATGGCCAGATGCAGCCTCAACTTCTCTGGGCTTGGAGGCATCTATGATGGACCATTACATAGTGGAAACATGTACTGTTGTCAGACGAATGAGCATTACAGAAATATTTTAGGAGAAATGGACGCCGTGTGCTCCGGACAAGAGTCGACAAGCAACAAGTCCAAAAGCCAGGCTCTGTCATGGTATGGGGTTCAGTCAGTGCCCTTGGCAAAGGTCATTTACACTTTTGTGTTGGAAGCATGACGTTGAGTTTTATGCAATTTATATCAAAATCGAATTGCAAGAATGGATGTTTATTAACAAATCAAATTAAGTTGACAAGACAAACATGAAATATCTTGGGTTTACACGGTCTGAAAAAAAAAAACAGGCAAAGTAACTGTATGAAGCACTGCATTTTTTGATTTGCATTTTCCATACCGTCCCAACTTTTTCTGATATGGGGTTGTATATAGCCACTAGTCAACTATTGTTAGACTGGTAAAGATTAATCTCTAACATTGCTAGCTAGTTTACAGCTCATAACACAAAGGCATCAATATAGCTGATGCTGTGTTTACAAAATTAGCCAATACAGTGACAAAACTAATCTAGTTTGGCTAGCCAACCACTCCTGCCTCAAGCCTAAAAGTCTCCAATGATAGGCTATGCAGGAAGACATTTGCTTCCATACAGTTGTGCTTGAAAGTTGGTGAACCTTTAGAATTTTCTATATTTATGCATAAATACGACCTAAAACATCATCAGATTTTCACACAAGTCCTAAAAGGAAATTATGAGAACCCAGTTAAACAAATGAGATAAAAATATTATACTTGGTCATTTATTTACTGATAAAAATGATACAATATTACATATTGGTGAGTGGCAAAAGTATGTGAACCTCTAGGATTAACAGTTAATTTGAAGGTGAAATTAGAGTCAAGTGTTTTCAATCAATGGGATGATAATCAGGTGTGAGTGGGTACCCTGTTTTATTTAAAGAACAGGGATCTATCAAAGTCTGCTCTTCACAACACATGTTTGTGGAAGTGTATCATGGCACGAACGAAGGAGATTTCTGAGGACCTCAGAAAAAGAGTTGTTGATGCTCATCAGGCTGGAAAAGGTTACAAACCATCTCTAAAGAGTTTGGACTCCACCAATTCACAGTCAGACAGATTGTGTACAAATGGGGGAAATTCAAGACCATTGTTACCCTCCCCAGGAGTGGTCGACCAACAAAGATCACTTCAAAAGCAAGGTGTGTAATATTTGGCGAGGTCACAAAGGATCCAGGGTAACTTCTAAGCAACTGAAGGCCTCTCTCACATTGGCTAATGGTAACGTTTATGAGTCCAACATCAGAAGAACACTGAACAACAATGGTGTGCATGACAGAATTGCAAGGAGAAAGTCACTACTCTCCAAAAAGAACATTGCTGCTCATCTGCAGTTTGCTAAAGATCACGTGGACAAACCAGAAGGCTACTGGAAGAATGTTTTGTGGACAGATGAGACCAAAATAGAACTTTCTGGTTTAAAAGAAAAGTATTATGATTGGAGAAAGGAAAACACTGCATTCCAGCATAAGAACCTTATCCCATCTGTGAAACATGGTGGTGGTAGTATCATGGTTTGGGCCTGTTTTGCTGCATCTGGGACAGGACGGCTTGCCATCATTGATGGAACAATGAATTCTGAATTATATCAGAGAATTCTAAAGGAAAATATCAGGAAGTCTGTCCATGAACTGAAATCTCAAGAGAAGGTGGGGTCATGCAGCAAGACAATGACCCTAAGCACACAAGTCGTTCTACCAAAGAATGGTTAAAGAAGAATAAAGTTAATGTTTTGGAATGGTCAAGTCAAAGTCCTGACCTTAATCCAATCTAATGTTGTGGAAGGACCTGAAGCGAGCAGTTAATGTGAGGAAACCCACCAACATCCCAGAGCTGAAGCTGTTCTGTACGGAGGAATGGGCTAAAATTCCTCCAAGCCGGTGTGCAGGACTGATCAACAGTTACAGGAAACGTTTAGTTTCAGTTATTGCTGCACAGGGGGGTCACACCAGATACTGAAAGCAAAGATTCACATACTTTTGCCACTCACTAATATGTAATACTGAATCATTTTCCTCAATAAACAAATGACCAAGTATAATATTTTTGTCTCATTTGTTTAACTGGGTTCTCTTTATCTACTTTCAGGACTTGTGTGAAAATCTGATGATGTTTTAGGTCATATTTATGCAGAAATACAGAAAATTCTAAATGGTTCACAAACTTTCAAGCTCCACTGTACATAACCTAGGAACAGTACAGAGTTTAAATGTTTCCTGCAGATCCTCTGATTTATAGACTGCAGTAACTAAATTCTTATTTACTTCACTTTTTTTCTTATATGGGATCTAGAACAACACTATTTAGACAAACATTTGAATGGACAACAAAACCATCTTATTGAATTCCATTTCAAATAAGATGGTAGACACTGTAGTGTGTCATTTTTGATACTATAGTGTGGAGGTGCAACAAACTTGAGATTTGAGTGTTGGAGAGAGTGCAGAAGCTTGGAAGAGACCTTGCACAACTTTGATCTTACAGACATATAAAATGTATCAGCCATACTAACACACACACACACACACACACACACACACACACACACACACACACACACACACATATATGTGTGCAGGGTTAGAGGGGCTTGAGGCTGTCTTTTAGCAGCCAGCAGACAGGAGTATATTTCTCCTCATACAGAAAGCACTATTGTTTTCCACTGACCTAGTCCACATAGGAATTGAAAAACTACAGTGCAGTGAACTCCAGTGAAGATAAGAAACTCTTCCTCATTTCAGAACTGAAAAGATATACAAGCTAAAAGCGAAGAAAAAAAATACTCCCGTCCTGTTACCCTGTTGATTTCACTCAGCAACTAACAGTAAATGAAACACATTACCGGTGGCTTGTTTATGCATGAACACCTCTAAACACTAAAGCCTGTACAGTTTTGTCAATTCATCAAAAATCACATCACAACTGCAGAAAAGCAGGGACTGATGTGTGTTACTGGCTATAGAAAGTTGCAGGTAGAAGCCCAGGTGCTGTATGACAGGGGAAAGATGGACGCTACAGAGCCTGCAGACAGGCAGGGCTGCCCAAATCCAGAGGGATGTCATTGAGCCCAGTAGACACATCTTAAAAAGAGAAAAGATTTTGCTTACATAAAATACTGCCACAATAATTTCACCATTAATTTTTAATGTCCATTTTCTTGCTGGCCCAGGTGCTTTCTCTCACTATCTCTTCCTCCTTCCCTCACATTTCTGTATTCTGAACAGATTATAAATGAGAAAGCATAGGAAGACTGAGTGAAGTAACACAACATACTGTATCACTCTGTCCCAAAATGCACGCTTAAACGTTCACGACGACTTGCACACAGAAAAAGGGAGGACTGGTTCATAATCGGCATTAACTGTGCAGCAACGTAACCATTCAGCCTCAATCTGGTGCTGAGAGAGGAGAAGCAAATGCCTGTGCATGAATTATTGAGCACTGCTGGAGTGCTCCACTGACTGGACAGCAGCGCACACTGCCCTCTGATGAAGCGCTCCGGCGCCAACTCGGACTAGGCGAGAGCAGTCAATCGGCCTTCTCACGCTCCAGCATCCAAAAAAACTATCCACGCCAGGTCAACTCACAATGCCTCAGTGAACATTTTGACAACTTGAGCTTATATGATCTGCCATAGCACATGCCCTGTGTCTCACAGCCTGCCTATGAAACAAATCTTACTCAAATGTAAAACAAAACAAGAAAAATGTTAGTTGATGAACCCACAGAAGCAGACATGAGATACGGATGAAACCCGCCAGGCACACTCCCTGCAGTGAAGCGGGGGAAATCAGTATGCTTTTGAAAACACATCAGTCTCATATCTTCTTGAACTGAAATGCTGTTGCAGACAATGTTCACATCCTATAGCAACCAGAGTACTTTTTTCCCCACAGCCCATCATTGAAGCACGTAGCTCTAGACTGAATTGTACATTGTGCAAAAGCCCTTAACGCACACTTACATATGACAATATTCGAACGATAACACTTGAGGAGATGATACTCTCAGTGAATATTGAAAAGACTACAATACATGGGAATTTAGACACAACGTCATCATCTACTTTCAATCCATTTTCTGCTGCAATCAACGTATGTGCTAATTGATGGCCAGGCAAAAGAAACTGCTACTGGAGGCGCTGTCTAGCTATGTTTACATTTTGTCATGTACCAGACACTCTTATCTAGAGCGACTTTCAACTGATACAATCTTACTAGGTACAATTCAAGCAGTTGTGGGTTAAGGGCTTTGCTTAAGGACCCAACCCTTTTAGCTTGGCAGTCCTGGGACTTGAACCTTGGATGTTCAGGTCCAGAGTCCAGCTCCTTAACCCCTTGAAACCACAGTTGCGCAAGAAATGAACAAATACATTTAAGATGTTAACATTTTTAGATGTAGATCTAGTAGAAAACAGAACAAAATAATTATTTCATACACGAGGTGTCTATTTAAAAATGGGCAGTTCTCAGTTATTTGAACTGCTATGTTCCTATTTTGTGATAGAGAAGGCTATTTAAGTTCAAATCCATAATCATTTTTACAGCATCTAAATTAAGTCTTGCTCAGGCAACCGATCAAATCAGTTCTGTCTGTAGTCTGTAACGTTTCATCAGGAGGAAAAACAGAACTATCAGCCGTACTCGACTCCATCTGTTACTTGTATTAGAAGCATTGACCAGCAGCCAGGGGCTTCATTATAGACCTGGTTTAGGGGTGCTATTGCTCCTGTCCCCCCACTCCCGAATGTTCTTTAGCCCCTTACATAAATGCACATTATTAGTTTAAATAATCTCATTCATACCTCAAGTAAAGACTGGCCCAATTTTCATAAATCCCTAGCGACACCCCTACCAGCAGCACTGCTCTCTCTCTCTCTCTCTCTCTCTCTCTCTCTCTCTCTCTCTCTCCTTCTCAGTTAAGTTCAAAAAGACTTTATTGGCATGAATGTTAAGGGTAAATTATTGCCACAGCATTCCCAAAGCTGTAGTAAACAATGTATAAAATAAAATAGAGCACATAAACAATTTGAAGCAGAAAGAGGAAAATAATATAGTAAAAACACTCTAGATAAACAATGTATAAAGGATATATACATATTCTCAATCGTTCAATCATTCATTCACTTTCTTATCCGCCCGATCCTGGACAGGGTCTCGGACAGCCGGTGCCTAGCCGGTGGCATCGGGCGCAAGGTAGTAACGACCCCAGACAGGGCGCCAATTCATCATAGGGCACATATACACACACTCACAGAGTAGGGGCACTTTAGAGACACCTATTAACCTAACATGCATGTCCTTGGACTATCCGTTGGTCCCCACAATGTAATACAAACATGACCCCTCCCCCCGACACACTTAAACATGCGTACACAAATAAGCATCTGTCTTTGTATCATTGTGAGGACTTTCTTTTGGGATAATGATTCTATAGCCAATTAATCTAGCACCAAACCCTAGTCTTAAGCTTGAACTCAATAACCTAAAACAGTTGAAAAAACTTTTAACTACCGTATTTTCCGGGCTATAAAGCGCTTATAAAGGTAATAAGACGCGATATCAATGATCGACTGCTAACGGATCTGTCTTCATACATAATGCGCACCGGGTTATAAGACGCATTAAATGAAACAAAACTCTTAAGTTCCGTCGAAAGCTCAGTTTGGTGGCCTTTACCTGGCTCAGGGCGTCTTCTTGCTTCCTCCACTTCCGTACCATTGATTCGTTAATAATGTTGAAATTCTCTGCAGCGTCTATGTCCATGTTGGTGTACCTGCGTTGACTCGATAGCGTTGTGTTGAAATCCGCTTCGAAAATAATATGAATGAATGCACGTACCCTAATGCTTTGCAAGCACATACCGTATTACTCCGCCGAGCTGCGACACTACGGTTGGCCGATAACCTTCGATAACTTACCAAGACCGTGCTCTAATAAAAAATTTGACAGATTATGAGCCCACCGTGCACCATCTACAATCGTTCTAGGTCAGAAAGCACACAACCAGAAAGTAATTCATACATTAGACGACCGCCATTTAAAGGCGCACTGTGGATTTTTGAGAAAGTTAAAGGATTTTAAGTGCGCCTTATGGTCCGAAAAATACGGTATATATATTTTTTTTAATCAAAGAAGCCTTTAAGGAAACAAAAAACAAAACAAACAAACAAAAAAATAAAACAACAACAACAACAACAATGAAAAGATTGTCCTTGTAGGGACCAGACAAAAATGTTCTAACAATTTCAGACCTTTCAAGTGTTGTGGGGACATTTGGTGTCTTGTGGGGATATTTGGTCCTGCCAATGATATACTGTTATATAAACTAGAACCCTCTCCCCCAAGACACACCCCCCCACACACACACGTTTGTCTCACTATCCTGGCGGAGGCCTATATTTTAGGTGTTTTGCGTTTTCAAAAGAAAGTTACAGTTTCTGTAAATAAGCAGTTTTGCCCATGGGGACCAGCAAGATGTTCCGACCTTACCTCTTTCTGTCCTTGTTAGGACATTTGCCCCCCCACACACACCACACACACAGTGGAGCTTATGGCAAACCAAGCACCCTGCTAACCATGCAATCACATTCACATTACAAGTGTGAAGTGCATAGACAAGTGTACCCAGAAATCCACACCAGCATGCACACACCACTTCTGCAAATAAAATGTAGGAAATAATACATTTATACACTCTGGCACACACCGTCGGACTGGCTGTGCCGTATCTGATGAAAAGGCAATGGATCCAGTGAGTTGGGTGACACTTACCAGACACGCCGCCATATGTGGTGCGCTTGTTGTTGCCGATGCCAGGCCAGGGAGAGCCGTCTGCTTTCAGTCCCATCAGGCCCGAGACAGTGTTAGTGGCAGTGACGCCATCTGCACCACCTGCACCCAAGAGGGTTCAGATATTAGCCGTGGAGCGGGAGGAGGAGAACAAGGCCAAATCTAGCCTGTAAACAGCTGCGAGGCCTGTCCTAACACGGAGCTCCTTCCTGAGCATCATACTGCCAAGTCATTCCATTATGCAGCACACGTCTTATCACTACCATGACCGTGCAAAGACTTACCATCACTATGACAACGGTGTGAATAATGACCATAACACAACCTTTGTAAGTTGAATGTGAAATTTGTTGCAAACAACTGAAATCATTGCTCAGTTCACTGGATAGTTCACAGAGGGAAAAAGTGCTCTACCTTCATGTGCAGCATTGGCAATATCAACAATGTTGGTGACATTGGGGGTCAGCTTGGCAAAGAAAGGGATCTTGACAGCTTGTCGAACCCAGCGGCAGATGTTTCGCACCAGCTCTGGATCCTATTCATGTTTGGGTGGGAAAATAAGCAAAAATAAAGAAAAAATAAAGAAAAATAATAAGATCTCACATGGCTGAACTACATGCAAATACAAACAAGGCAACACAATGCAGTCTGTGTGTGATTGTGTGTGTGTGTGAGAGAGAGAGAGACGGTGAGAAAGACGGAGAAAGCCTCAGAACAGTGATAGAGGGATTATATAAGTGTGAAATGCTGCTCCAGGAGGATTCATGCTTTATTAGACATCGCCTGGCCTGTCAGTCTGGATGTTTAGAGAGGACAGACTGCTCAGCATATTTCCTGCTCACAATCAGTGAAGTTCTGCAGACTGCACTGACACACAACCACCTCTGAATCCCCTCTCAATCCACTATTCAAAACAACAGCAGAACTTGCACCCAGTCACCCAAGATAGTTGTGCAACTCTCCTAAGATTTTACCATGTGGATCATAAGATGTGGTCAGATATGTGAAAGATGCAGTGATGTTTGAATGTTTGTGAAAATGTTCCAATATTACATACCTGGGAGTGGCAAAAGTATTTGAACTATTGCTTTCAGTAGCTGGTGTGGACCCCCCTTTTGTGCCAAAGTATTAAATATTAATGGTAACTGGTTCATGATCAATGTTAATTAGCTCTGCACATTTAGAGGACTTTTAGCCCATTCTTCCATACAGCTTCAACTCTGGGATGCTGGTGGGTTTCCTCACATGAAGTGCTTCCACATCACTTCTATTCATCCAACCTTTGACTTAGCCACTCCAAAATATTAATTTTAGTCTTCATTAAATACATGCTTAGGGTTGCATGATGTACATTCTCCTGACATTCAATTCACAGAGAAATTTCCAGAGAATTTGCTAGTTACTAGAAAATCTAGAAGACTAGTGAAGATCATAATTCATTATACAAGCAATCAAGATAAACCATGACACCACCATGTTTCACAGATGTGATAAGTTTCATATGCTGGAATGCAGTGTGTTTCCTTCTCTAGACATACCTTTTCAACTTTAAACAAAAAAAGTTCTATTTTTTTTCTCATCTGGCCACAAAATGCATATTTCCAATTGCCTTCTGGATTATCCATGTGCCACATGATAGGGCACCCATTGTAGCCTTACAACCCTGATATGGACATTATTGTTGTTTAGACTTCTCCTAATGGTGGACTCTTGAACATTATCATTAGCCATTGTGAGATAGGCCTTTAGTTGCTTAGAAGTTACCCTTTCCTCTGTGACCTCACACTATTACACGCCTTATTATTGATATTTGTTGGGTTTATTGGTTTAAATTAACTGCTTACCCTAGAGGTTTTCACAGACAGGTAATACATCAGGATCATTTTCCTCAACAGATCAATGGCTAAGTGTAAACTTTGTGTCTCATTTGTGTTCTCTTTATCTACTTTTAGGACTTGCATGAAATCTGATGAAAACTTCCAAGCACCACTACATTCAAAGGGATTTAATGTAGCTTTTATATAAGCAGATATGGTTTCATTTACATTCACATATCATAGTCAAAAGTACTGTTTTTCCACAGCATTACACACTTCTTAGAGGTGCCTTTACCTTAAATGGCAATGAGAGACTGCTTTATCACCCTGAATTTACTTTCTGAAAACATCATTTTATCTGTTACCCACTGGTTCCCATGTTTACAAACTGGTTCTCCAAAGTGGTCAAAAGCTAGTCTGACAGGTTGCATTTTTACATACATATACCTGAAATACTGAAGTGAGGGTTGCAACATTCATATGATTCATTCACTTTTTCATTCACATGTTCATTCGTTCATTCTTTTTCCACACCCACTTAATTCAATTCAGGGACACAAGGAGCCGGGACCTGACCTGCAGGACAAATGCACAGTGCGCACACACACACACACACACACACACACACACACACACACACACACACACACACACAATTTGTTGCATATCATTGGAATGTGGGAGGAAACCAGTGCACCTGGAGCAAACCTACATAGACATGAGAAGAACATTCAAACTTCACACAGGCAGAACTGAACCGGGGCTCCCTGGAGCTGTGAGATGACAGTGTTAACCACTTCGCTACTGTACTGTCTACATTCATGTTTTGCAGGCTGCAAATATACTACAGGCAGCAGGCTGAGACATACTGGGTAAGATACTGTAAAGCACCCCCGAAAAAAGTGAGTCCCTGTAAATATATGACTCTTGTGAACACACAGTTTACAGGAGCCACTATATAATTTGGTGCTGTAGAGTGCAATTAGTGGTCAAGAATTAAACCAGATACTTTTAAAGTAGCTAGCAGCTCTGGTGGCTCAGTGGGCAGAGCCAGATGCAGGAAACAACAGTGTCAGGAATCCTGGATTCAAACCCATCCATGACTGGATAAATGGAGGGGCTGGAGCATCATGAAGGGCCTCCAGTGTAGAATCTACTATGCAGTGACCCCATAATGGGAGCAACTTTAAAGCAAATGATTCAACAGGGCTACACATTTGAGCTGTTTCAATGCAGTACAGACACTGGGTGCGTTTACATGCACTTAATAATCCAATCACAGTCGGATTTCTGCAGATTATTCAAGTGGTCATGTATACAGCATACTCTGACCTAGAAATGAGATTAAGTAATCCAATAAAGAGAGCTGTTTTTTATTTCCGTAATTGGATTTATCAGAGCATATAAAGTATGCAGTATGCACATGCACATAAACTTAATAGGAGAGTGTAACTTGGTTGCCAGGTCTGCTTATTCTTAAACATTTCACTACCTTTGAGATTAGTTTCCATAGACCTGGTTGGTAATTTAATCTGTGGGATCTGACAACCCTGGAATTAAATGCAGCACCTGCTGAACAGCTATCGAACACTTTGGAGAAACTCAAAAGCAGTATACGCTCGAGAAAATGAAGAATTTGATTATTAAGGTTGAGGTTTACTACACTCTTTTTGTGAGATTACTGTCTGGTTGCAAAGTACAAATCCGATTACTGCCTGAGTCTTGTAAACGTAGAGGTTTCCCATTATCTGATTGTTAAGTGCAGGTATACTCGTTGATCAGATTACTGACTGACTGACTGTAATTTTCTGCAATTATCAGATTATCAAGTGCATGTAAACACAGTCATTGCAAATAATGAAAACAGGGCCAACAAGGAGTGAACTGTTCACAGAATGTGATGCTACACAATTTTGAAACATTCATTCATTCATTCGTTGTCTTATCCAATTGATCCTAGTCAGGGTCATGAGAATTCGGGTGCCTAGCCAGCTGCACAGGGCACAAGGCAGGAACAACCCTAGACAGGGTGCCAATCCATCGTAGGGCACACACCCTCACACACTCATACACACATTCACACACTAAGCGCACTTTAGAAACAACAATTAACCTAACACACGTCTTTGGAATGTGGGAGGAAACTCACACCCGGAAGAAACCCATGCAAACACTTGAAGGACATGCAGACTAAACACAGGTAGAGCCCAGAGTCGGGATCAAACCGGAGATCTTGGAGCTAACAACTGCACCACTGTGCCGCCCCAAGTTTGAAACATTCCACCTGGTAACTGCCAAGGTTATTATTATTGGGTATAAAAGGAGAATCTACCAAAGGCTATATATATAGTGCTTCGAACAGTTTGTGAACCATTTAGAACTTTCTACATTTCTGCATAAATATGACCTAAAACATCATCAGATTTTCACACAAGTCCTAAAAGTAGATAAAGAGAACCCAGTTAAACAAATGAGATAAAAATATTACAGTTGATCATTTATTTATTAAGGGAAATTATTAAATCATCCAAAAATTATCCAATATTACATATTAGTGAGTGGCAAAACTATGTAAAGCATTGCTTTCAGTATCTGGTGTGACCCCCCTGTGCAGCAATAACTGCAACTAAACGTTTCCTGTAACTGTTGATCAGTCCTGCACACCGGCTTGGAGGAATTTTAGCCCATTCCTCCATACAGAACAGCTTCAACTCTGGGATGTTGGTGGGTTTCCTCACATTAACTGCTCACTTCAGGTCCTTCCACAACATTTGGATTGGATTAAGGTCAGGACTTTGACTTGGCCATTCCAAAACATGAACTTTATTCTTCTTTAACCATTATTTGGTAGAACGACTTGTGTGCTTAGGGTCGTTGTCTTGCTGCATGACCCACCTTCTCTTGACAAAACATGTTTGTGGAAGTGTATCATGGCACGAACAAAGGTGATTTCT
>JAJAGP010001129.1:89836-231364 GCA_025084515.1 Ancistrus triradiatus
GTCAAATTAGTCTAAAGAAAAAAAGCATGTGCCACAGTTATTGGCACATGCCTGGACTATGAACCAATTTTATTCTGAGGATGGTAAAAGAGACCAAAAATCTCCAAGGATCACTACTGGAGAGTTACAGAAAAAAGTAACCCAATCTTGGAAATACTAGGTCATCAAAACTACGGCCTATCAGACACCACCTTCATGCCAAAATATTATTTGAAAGTCTTGCTACAAAAAAAGTCTTTTTCTGTCATCTAACCTCAAACATAAGCACCTGGAGTTTGCTAAACGCTACTGGGACTTTGATTGCAATCGTACTATATTGTTCATATGAAAAACAAAAATGTAACTTTTCAGGAACAAACACTCAAGCTGGGCTTGAGAGAAAGATGAAAATAAAGATGACTAAACTAAAAAAGAGCCTAATGATCACTTAGGTATGGTGGGGGGTCTATAATGTCGTGGGGTTGTTTTTCCTCCTTGGAACCTTGGTAGGGAAAATGGCATCATAGACTCCATGAAAAACTCAATTTTTCTGCCTCTGACATGAAACTAAAATGGATCACCAATTGATCTTCCATCAGGACAATGATCCAAAATCATCACAGAAATGGTTTACTGAACACACTATTGAGCTTCTGCCATGGCCATCTCTGTCCCCTGATCTAAACCACATAACGACTGTGGGGTGAGCAAAAGAGAAGATTTCACAAGAGAAGACCGCCAACCTCTCCAACCTTATAAGAAGTTACAGAAGAAAACTAAGAGCTGTTTAATTGGCGGCGAGGTTGTACGAAATATTAAATACAGTTGTGCCAATAATTGTGCACCATTAGTTTTGTTAAAATAATTATTTTTTGTTTGTTGGATTCTTGGCTAAATATACACTTTTTAAAATGTTCAGTTAATGGATGGAATTTTCTTATTTTACAGCATGAGATTAAACTACTTCTTATAACCCTGTTTACTGATCTCTAGCAGGGGTGCCGATAATTGTGGAGGGGACTGTATATCCTCAGAATTTCATGGAACTGTCTTTCATATTGACTGAGACGCTGTTTTTCACACCAAGCACACAACACCCACGTCTGAACAGTAGGACTTGCACGTTCAAAGCAGGCAACTCATCTGTGACTATTCACATACAGTCAGCTACAGAATGTTTGGCACTACTTGTAAAAAGATTATGAAAAATGTCTTTGAGGTTAATTAGCTTAATCACTCAACACATACGAGAAATCTAACCTTTAATTAAAAGACATTTATTATATTAAAAAATAGTTATGGCACTCCTGCACTTGTGCAACCTACACTTGGCCACATATCAGCACTGATTATTCTCATTTAAGAGCTAAGGGGATTGGAGAATATAGAAACAGAAACTTTCCTGATTCTGCGAGGTCCTGGATCTTCTGTTATGGATGCATGTCCTAAAGAGACTGGTGTGGTCTTGTCAAAAGCTTCATTTGGTAGTCACTGAACCACTGTTGTATAGATTTGGAAATATGTTTTGGATCATTTTCCTGCTGGAACATCCAACCATGACCCAGCTGCTGGGCACAGGCAACAAGATCTCATTTAAAATCTGTTTCTTAGAGTAGCCAAACAAGGTCCCCAAACAGCAGCACATTGCATATCCTCCATTATACATAAGTGGGGCTTAGGACAATTTCAATATAACTATCATTTTTCATAACAAATGCATCTTGAGTATTTGTTGACAATGTTTTTTTTATTTAATCTGAACATACACCTAACTCTAGTTCCAGTCAAAGTTTCAGTAGTCTATTAAAAACCTAGACATGTACATTTATAGTTAAATGTTTAAAAAAGGGGAGTTTTCTGGAACACTTTCCAAATAGTTGGCATGGAGCTACCTGTTATCTGTAAAATTTGGAGACGGCATTCATTAAATGCCTTCTAGTTAATGAATGGCGTCTCTGTCTCTTCTCATATTTATATACTATGGAACAGAAGTCCACTTCCGATTTAGAGCACTCATGTCAACTTTAAAAATGTAAAACATAGAATTTCAATATTTTAATACTTTTCTTAGAATACATTTAACTTAATCATAGGTTATATTTATGATTTAAAAATACATAGATTGTATATAGAACTGACAACTGAATTATTTCACTGTTTGATTGACCCTAACATGCTGAATGCCAGCTCTCTACATTCTTTACTATGATGATATAATTGCTATGATGGCTTACATTAAGCAACATATATGTGTAGGATAATGGATAAAGATACAAATCTGTGATGTTTTTCTGTGAGCAATAAACAGTATACAGAACTGTGAAGGAAATGGGGCCATCATTAGATTTGTTGTTTTAGCAATGGCATATTGACCACTTATAATTATTTCTCAGTGTCTTTATTAAGACATGACATAAGACATATGTACACAAAATAAAAAAACAAAAACACAATTTTCTGAACAAAATGGCTGCAAATAAAAGTTAGTATTTAGTGCGACCTCCCCGAAAGTGTTTTTTTGGCTGCTACCTTTCCAAAAAAAACATTCCCATTCATGTTAATCAAAATTTTGATGAAGCTGCCAGATGCTGCTATTGCTCAAGTGTGAGGGGAGGTCACAAAAAATGCCTAGCATTGTATCCTATAGAAGCTGCTTTCTTCTGATTTTCTTTTTCAGTTTTTTAATACTGCACACCAATTTCCTGTATTTTCAGGTTGTATTCTAATAAAAAGACTGAGAAATAATTATATATATATATCATTGCTGAAACAACAAATCTAAAGGTGGCATGGCGGCCTAAGACTTTTGCACAGTACTGTATGTCAGTCTAATATTGTACGTCAAGCGATCAGACATCTTCTAAAAAAGATAAATGTTCTCACGATCTCATTTTAAACACAACTTTTTCATCACAATCAAATTCTATTTCCTGCTGTTTGGTGTGACCTTTTTCTCTCATTACCTCTTCCTTTTGAAAATCCTCATTCAATTCTAACTTCTTGATTTCTCTCCGCATGTGACGCACAGTCTTCAAATATGCGCAAAGCCCTCGTTCACAGTGCATGCTTCCTCCTGGCTCTACCTTTTGTATATTCTATAAGAGAGAACCTTCTGTTTTGACATATCCCATAGCTATTATCTCTTTGAGCAAAGGGGTTTTGCTTTCTTGTGCGATTTACAAGGTCTATGTGTAAAATGGAACTTTGAGGTCAGTTTCCTGCACAAGGAAAAGGTTAGTGTTCGATTTTTAAAACCATTAGACAGAATTGATTTGACAGAATAGGGAGTCCAAAAGAAAAACACATCTCCCTGAGACTATTTCATTTCTATTTCCAGGGCATGCTGAGTGATTCAGAGCTGTAGAAAAGAAAGAAAGAAAAAAAAAGAAAGAAGAACAAATTCACTGCCATTTCCTGATGAGATTTGAATATTATGCCGTCGTGGATGCACGTTCTGCTTTAGAGACCTAGAATATGCCATATTAATGCCATATGCCACTCTAATGGTTCTAGATAGGGGACAAGAAATGTTATTCCATTGTAAATAAGAGTCATTTCTAGCTTTTTTGTCAGAAGATACTGGATTTATGCACTTGTGTCTGTAGCAACTGCCATCCATAACAATTTGCCTTGATTTATTAGCCTTAAACAGGGCATAAACAAGGCCAGGTCCATCCAGTCCAATCCAAGCCGTCTGCCAGTGTAGGAGCTGTAATATCTGAGCTACTGAGAGGCTGATGGTGCCGCTGGCTTCCTGGTGAGATTGACTGGTCGATGTAGCAGATCCTTAACTCTAGGCTACAAAAGCAGATGTCGCCAGAGTGTTATAGCAGAGCGCAACGAACATGGTGCCTTCTGTTCCTTGACAAACCTTCAGGCATGTTTCCTTTCAGAAATCTGGATATTCCTGTTATTAACAAGAAACTACAGATTCATTTGCTACTTCCAATTTTTCATTCAAAGCTATTGCAAATTGGCAAGCTCTGTGAAATGATCAGTATGTGCCTTGCCTGGGTACACTGCAGTCTTATGAACAGAATGGTGTTATTCTTTAAGAGGGACAACAAGAACACAGCCGCACAGAAAGCAAGCCTGGCATACACTCCCAGAGGGGTCATGGGGAAATTGCATTATGTCTGTTCCAGCAAGAGAGTCGGGGTCGTGGCCTGTAGCCAGGCACAGCAACCAAACAGATGCTGCTTGTAAGAACTATGCTCTCGCAGTGGGCACGTGTTTCATCTGGGGCCTGCCTGTGACAGCTTATTACAGAGCAGATGGGGGCGAGATCCTGAGTCTGTGGGCCAGGGTTGTTTCTCTGTCCTCATGCAGTCCACTACACACCATGCATGACTGGACTGACACGGCACCTGTGTGACTAGCTGGCCTGCTTTTTTGGCAGACTGAGTGGGGAAATTCAGCAGGACCTGCCTGTAATAGCCTGAGATGCAGGGCTGCAGCTGGGGATACATAAAGTCAGGCACACGGTAAAGAGCCAGGGTGCCTTGTGAGCACATGATCAGGCACGGAGAGCTTACAGCCCCTCTTCAGAAGCATTCAGCAAAGAAAATCGACCAGTGAGCAGCAATAACAGGCATCGTGAATTACATACTGACTCCGGCAGCAGCGATCTGGGGCATCGCTGCATGGTGGAGAGGAAGTCTAGTATGAAATTAATGGAGGGGCATTGTGGGTCTGTGGAGAATTTATTTATTTCTTTTCTCTCCCTCTCCCTGGGTTGTCACTGTGGGACAGGTGAATCTCAACTTGGGATTCATTTCAGTGCAACAGAGGGGAGCAGGGCGAATGAGAGAAGGTGGAGTGTAAAAACAGGGAGCAGAAAGAGGGTCTTTAGCACCCTCCGGCAAACAGACAGGATGGGCTGTGGGGAGAAACATAGACGGGTAGGAGAGGGATGATGGCTTTGCACCTGAAATTTTAATTTTGCAGTGCAAGGTCACGGCAGGTGGGCACTCTCGTTTAGAGCTGGCAGCCGGCAAGTCTCCTAGGAGGGATGATGGAAGCAGCGTGCCACAAGGCCCTGTTTGGTGGGCTGAAAATAGTTGTGGGAGTCTGTGTCGCTTTTAATTTGTGAATCTGAGGAGCCTTATTGAAGGCTGGGGAAAATATGAGATCCCAGTGGACGCTGAGTCAAAACCTGAGAAAGAATGATAAAATAAAGGCTTCCCACACCTGGGAGATCTCTATCTGTCACAATTACTGAAGTGTTTTACATACCCCCTAAACCTTTGGTAATAACAATTGTGTTTATGTCAAACGAGAAAACATGTTTAATATTTAAAGCAGTCCGGATCGGCAGAAAACCAAGTGTAAGAAACACAAAACAAAACAAAAACACTACTGTACTGTGATAATGCATTCAGCTACATTCTCACAGTGATTGTGTTTACATGCACTTAATAATCCAATCATAATCTGATTTCTGCAGTTATCCTATTATTCAAGTGGTCATGTTAACAGCATACTCTGATTTCCCAGATAGGATTAAGGTCTAGAAATCAGATTAAGATAGCTGATAAAGACAGTTCTTGGATTTGTCTGCACATGCATACCCTTACTGTGATTTCGGTTTTCTCAATCTGCGCATGCACGGAAATGTCCTGTTGCGGGTTGTAGGATTTTGGGACATATTTCTAAAGTGTAGTGTAGAATACTTTATTATAATTTTTTTTTAAATGATCAAGTGGACACTCTGACATTGTAGTGGGTCTCCTGCTTTTTTTTTGTTTGTTTGTTTTTTTGCAGTTCATTTTTTTTGCCAGTTCATTTCTTTCCATATACCCTGTTGCTTGTTTCTATAAACATTGAAGCTAGTTTCTCTCACAGGATCTGGCAACCCTGGAATTAAACACAACACCTGTGAAATGGCTACCAAACACTTTTTAGGGAGCCTCTGAAATATAAATTTGACGTTTACGTCACATCCTTCTGTGAGATTATGGGCGGGTTACAAAGTAGAAATCCAATTATTTCCTGAGTCATGTATACCCGGAGGTTTCCCATTATCTGATTACTCAAGTGCATGTAAGCTTGTTGACAAAATCTGATTTTCTGCAGTTATCAGCTTATTAAGTGCATGTAAACACACCCAGCCTTGTGTTGTAGCATTCTTGTTCAGAACTAGTACTTATCCAAATACTGCACCAATATGCAATATTTAAGCAATAAGGATGGATTAACAAACCAAAAATATATTTAAAAAAATAAACAAGATTAGGAGCATGCCTATGATAAGTACACAGAACAACTCTTTGAAAAGAAAGCACCAAGAAAAGAATGTGCATATGAGCATTGTACTGCAAGAACTAACCAGTGTGAGTGGAGGGAAATTGCATATTAATATCCCATTAAAATCAAATTCTCTGTCTCTTTTGATGTAGTCAGGAATAATGTTTTTCCTCGGCTAGAAGAGAAAGTGCCAAATGGTGTGATTAAGTGATATTGCCTCTCTTTAGTTCACGTGGAGGTTACCTGCCTGCAGGTCTGCAGCTTTGATTAGCTTTTTGTCTTAGAGCAGAAAATCTACAGCAAACGGATATAACTCTTTGAATTTACGAGTGCTGCAGTGGAAAACAGCTCTGTCTCTGTTAGGGTGGAAAACCTGTTTTATTTCCTGCTGTATAAAACGATCAGAAATGTAAGAAAAGCAGGTGGTTTGTCCGTCTATACATACTGGATAAAGGCTAGAAGGAAGTGGGATATGTAACCTTTTTCATCATGTTAGAGCAACAAACTGCTCAATAAAATGGAATTACCACGTCGGAGAGATTGTAAGTTGTGTACCTGATTTTACCCAATCTGTACAACACTGTGTAAGGCATCGGTGTCTTATGGCCACCAAGTGTTTGAGCTTTTACTGGTGAAGTCTTCAAACACTCCCTTCACTGAGTGGTAGACAAATTCAGTCAAATGTCCACATACTGGGCACATAGTGTGAGATAATGTCATGTGACTGAGGTTCTATTCATAGTCTTCACTACTTGATAATGTTCAGCAGCTCATAAATGATCTTGGAAGTATGTGCTGAAAGCCGGTATTGACTCTGTTCTCTGCTAGTGCTATTGCTGTTGCTAGTGTGACAGTGGCTGATACTTAAAGACAACTGAAACATAGAGAAGAAGTGGAAGAAAACAGGAGCAAAATAAAGCTCATAGACTGCACTTCACTGTAGACGAAAATGGTCAAAGTGCCTGGCTGTGTGTTATTTCTTTCAAACTGTAGCTGTTCAGTTGGATGGTAACATCAAAGCTGCTTTATTTTTCTTCCCACTCAGGCACAAAATGGTAAAATTCGGACACTGAGATGTAAAAGTGCTGACTGCTGATTGTTGGCAGGCCGTCAATGGTAAGCCAACTCTGGTGCTTTAAACAGCCCCTTTTATCCTTTTTACTCCGAGCTCTGCTTTGCATTTAATGACTTTGTTGTTTTAGCAATCTGACACGGTGTGTGGCTGCCAGAGCAGGTTCTCGTGTCATTCTGTTGACCACTACTGACTTGGTGACAAGCTGTGCCAAATGCATTTAGAGGCAGAAAGCACCATTTCCAATGCATGAAGAGAGTATTTACAATTGTGCAAAAGCAACCCAAACATGACGTGATATTTCATCTACAAATAAAGTCCTCTGAGGACTATAAATGTTCTGATTTTATCACAGCTATACCAAGTAACAAAGCGTTTTTGCCCTAATTTTAACAGCAACGAAGGCTGCAATTATAGTCATAAAAAGAATGCTTTGTTGCAGTATCATGTGACTACAAAAGGAAATAAAATTACTTCGCATCCTTCATGAACCAACACTACATTAATCCGAGTGCATGGCTTTATGCGTTTAAAAGAAACCTGTTTACAAACATCTAAAGAATTCATTTATGGATTATTAAATTCTGTTAATGCTTCAATTGAATGCACTGTTATGGAAAAGGTGTGCCATTAAGACACTCATGCAAAATAGTCCTCTGCAGAAAAGACCCATTAATAGTAGTTTGTGGTGGTTGATCTCCCTACCATATCTGCCATTTTCTGTTCATAAAAGAGACAATCAATTTTATTTCCTTCAGAACAATACACAGAGGTATGCATTTATAACAGACTTGACTACACTTCCTCCGTGACTGCCTTACTAAAAAGGTCTACGTTATTACACCCACATTCATATTTAATTTCTACAGAATCAAAGATGATGGGCATATTCAAACCGTCAATGAGAAATACTTTTCTTCTACACTCCTGGGCAAAAAGTGGGCCAAACCTAAAAATTGCTAAATATTAAGCTGTTAATAGTCTGAAAACAAATAATTGTTCAGAAAATTAGCAAGAAGGAGACCTGTACCACCATTTGCTCACTGTCAGGAGGGAAAAGCTGGAAACAGGCAAATTCACTTACAGTGAGGCAAAAAAGTATTTAGTCAGCCACTGATTGTGCAAGTTATCCTACTTAGAAAGATGAGAGAGGTCTGTAATTTTCAATCATAGGTACACTTCAACTATGAGAGACAAAATGAGAAAAAAAATCCAGGAAATCACATTGTAGGATTTTTAAAGAATTGAATTGTAAATTACCGTATTTTCTGGGCTATAAAGCGCACCGGGTTATAAGGCGCAATATCAATGATCGGCTGCTAACGGGTATATTTTCATACATAAAGCGCACCGGTTATAAGGCGCATTCAATGAAACAAAACTCTTAAGTTCCCTCAGAAACTCAGTTTGGTCTTCTTTACCTGGCGCAGGGCGTCTTCTTGCTTCCTCCACTTCCGTATCATTGATTCGTTAATGTTGAATTCTCTCGCAGCTGCTCTATTTCCATCTTATACTGCGTGACTGATAGCGTTGAGTTTGAAATCCGCTTCGAAAATGAATGAATGAATGCACGTACCCTAATGCTGAAGCACATACTGTATTACTCCGCGATGCTGCGCACTACGGTGGCCGTAAACTTCGTAAACTACCAAGACCGTCCTAAAACATTTTGACAGATTTATGAGCGCCCTGTACCATCTACAGTCGGTTCTAAGTCAGAAAGCACAACCAGAATTAATTCATACATTAGGCGCACCGCATTTTAAGGCACACTGTCGATTTTTGAGAAAATTAAAGGATTTTAAGTGCGCCTTATGGTCCGAAAAATACGGTATGGTGGAAAATAAGTATTTGGTCAGTAACAAAAGTTCAACTCAATATTCTGTAATGTAACCTTTGTTGGCAATGTGTCTTAATAATCTGCCACACCTGATGCAGCCCATCACAAGCCTATATAAATATATAAATTTATATTCAGTCATTTAGCAGACACCCTTATCCAGAGAGACTTATAGCTGATACAGTGCAAGCAATTGTGAGTTAAGGGTCTTGCTCAAGGACCCAGCAGTGGCAGCTTGGCAGACGTGGGATTTGAACCTTGGACCTTCTAGTCCACAGGCCAGTACCTTAAATTCTAAGATACCAATTAATGCTTTGGAGTGCCGGAAAATACTGCAGATAGGTTTCCATTCCATATCTGAAAAGTTGTTTTCTAAAGATGAATGATCACACGTTATTTTTCAACAAGACTATGTTCCTGTCACACTGCAAAAACCACCAGGATCATGTTTTGGCCTGGTCAGAGTCCAGATTTGAACTTTATAAAGAATATTCAGTCTCACAATTATCACAAACTAACTGGGAACCATTTTCTCAGCAACTCATAAACAGTTTGAAGCCATTACCATCGAATGAAACAACACACACACTTTTTTTTCTGTGAAAAGCCACCCACAAGTTTACCAACAAAACAGGAAAGGTAAAAGCTATCATATTACTTTACCTATTTGTTTAATGCTTGCAATTTTTTTGTTTGTTTGTTTGGGTTCTTTGGCCCAGGAGTGTGTATTTAATAAAATATGATACTTCTCAAAAACAGAAAGCTTGTTTCAATGCAAGAGCAGGAACTTAATATGATACAGAATAACAGGTAGCAATAGTGTTTATAGTAGTATGTAGCAGATCAATAGTTTGGCTCATATCTAATTTTTAGTACAACAATATATGCACCTTCAATTTGAGTGTCGTTATGTATGAGGTGAAGAGTGAGCTGTGTTGGTCCTACCTGGCCGCAGGCGAGGCCCATACCCCTTTCTCCCATTCCATGAGGGCAGGATAAATTCAGCTCCAGGGCATCCGCTCCAGAAGCCTGTTCAAGGGTCACATTTATGCAAATGTTATTTCCATGCAGTCAATGTATTCAAGCTTTTTAAATAAGAGTCTGGCAACTCAATCCATATGCAAGTCTGGTTATTATAATGTTGAATAAAGCAAGCCATCTCGTGAGTCAGTTTGTTAATAATGTTTGAAAAGCCTCTTTTCAAAAGGAGGCACATGCCAATGAGAAACAAAACAATGGTGACTGAAGAATTAGACCTAAAATAGATGAGACAAATGATAACTGTTCCACATGGATGCGTGGAAGATGCTGCACTGTATGTACACTGGAGTGGAGTGGGGTGTAGAGAGTGCCTGAACAGGCAAGGCATTTGACAGGCAATTACATATCCGTGGGGGCTTTAATCCACATCACATGGGGGATTTAAACAATTACATAAAGCTCTACTAACCTGCCAGAGTGACTCCGGCTGTAGATTTATGATTTTCCACAGACTGACAGCCATTAGAGGAAGAAAAGAACAATAAGTATTTTAGCCCTGCGAAGTGCAGAGGAGCAAGTGCCAGGATGAAGCCATTTATCACAGTCAGTTGAGGAAAGGAGGAAGCCATGGCTGCCATGGACTAGCCTCTAGATTTCATGGTCAATTAGGGCCAAATGCAGGTACAAAATGGACACAATGCACCATGATCCCAAAGCCAATTATCAATAATGTTTAATTTCACTCAGCTTCCTTTAAGCCCTTTATAGACATGGCTGGAGGCAGGAGGAGGTTGGCATGCATTCCTCCTTCCTACACAACAAAAGGCCACACAGACAATGAATTAAGCGCTATCATCACAGATTACAATAAGCAGCTTTGCAAGGGAAGGCAGGAGGAAAGCCATTTCACATTACAGGCTTATTTGTGAGTGTGAAAGGAAGCAAATGCTAAATATGGCAGAGCAAATCAAAACAGGTAAAGGGTCGTGAGCTGCGTAAGGCTGGATTCTGCCCATAAACGTCTGATAGGTTGACTGCTGACCTTAAAATGCATTTTAAGATCAAACTATTTT
The DNA here is from genome assembly GCA_025084515.1 of Ancistrus triradiatus. Lineage (NCBI taxonomy): Eukaryota > Metazoa > Chordata > Actinopteri > Siluriformes > Loricariidae > Ancistrus > Ancistrus triradiatus. The sequence continues at coordinate 101,028 of JAJAGP010001129.1, forward strand.
TTATACATTTGTAAGGCGCAGTGCTTAGACACCCCTTGGGGACACTACATTGGCTGTTTGCATTAAGCTCAGCTTGTACTGGAAAGTCAGCTTCCCCAGGTGCTGGTGATTCAGGTGCACACTATTTAAAACGTTTCAAAGACTCACAAAAATTGCAGTGCCTTTGTGGAGAGATCAGCATGCTAGGAATATATTTGAGTGCAAGTGTATTTGTGGAAATGAAATTAAAAGGAAAAATAGTTAACAGAAGTGCAATCTGAACAAGTGCGGAAACAAGAGAGATCTGTAAGAAACTAGAAAGTAGCAATAAAATAAAGACGAGTAAACTGAAGCTTTAAAGGGCGTGTTAATAAAGACAGAAAATGAGAGGGTTAAGTTGATCTAAAGAATGTATATATTTAAATCATGAGGTATTTTGGGTAATTAATGACAGGAAAGAGAACATCTAATCATGAACTGAAGGAGGTATGGAAAAAGATTTTAGTTTAATTTAATCTAAAGAAAGTAATCATATCATCACTTGAGTTTTGTCCATTAGTGAGATCCCATTTTGAGGGGTTTTTTTTTTTTTTTTGGTATAAAGTTTGATATGTCAATTCCCACCATCATTCTGCTTGCACCGCATTTGAATGCATTCAGTCCCCTGATTGATGCAGTGGGTTCAGCCAATACCCAGTTGGAGATTCCTTAAAGGTGATTTAAGTGACATGGTTGTTGGTGCTAGATGAGGTGGTCTTTCAGAAACTGCTGATCTAGTGGGATTTTCACACACAGCCATCTCTATGGTTTAGAAAACATCCAACAAGTGGCAGTTCAATGGGCAAAAATCCATTGTCGGTCAGAAGAGAATGGCAAGATTGGTATGAGCGGATAGAAAGGTAACTCAAATAACCACTTGTTACAAGCAAGGTACGCAGAAGAGCATCTCTGAATGCTCAACACATCAAACCATGAAGCAGATAGGCTACTTCATGCTGACTATGTCCATCCCCTTATGACCACAGTGTACCACCTCCTGATGGCTACTTCCAGCCGGATAACATGCCATGTCAGAAAGCTCAAAACTGGTTTCTTGAACATGACAATGATTGTACCGTACTCAAATGCCCCCCACAGTCACCAGATCTCAATGCAATAGAGCACCTTCGGCATATGGTTTAACGGGTGATTCGTATTATGGATGTGCAGTCAACAAATCTGCAGCAACAGCGTCATGTCAATCATGTCAATATGGACCAAAATCTGAGAACTGTTTCCAGCACCTTGGTGAATCAGTTCACATGGGGCAGATGGTGTGTAAAAGATGCATGGTAGGTTCTTTTTTCGAGTTAGTGAGATTCACAATTGAAAGCCAATAGAAAATACAATGTCACATTGTTATGCATTTTGGGGATAACATTCAGTGAAGCACAATAAAAGAACTAATGGTAAGCCATCATAGCCTTACAAATGATAGAAACAGTGTGAAGATTATCATGGAATTGGTTTTCTCCATTTTATTCATGATATATTTCAGTCAAACACATTCCAGGTAAAATGCAGCGGCTTATTTTAAAACATTAGAACAAGTGGCAAGAGACACTTAAAGTCAGCTCTAAAAATACAACATACTTTTAACTTTAAATTGGAGCGATTCAGAAATGGAGATGTTTTACATTTATGACAAGGATGATATTCTCTTGTTAAAATAATGGCATGGTTCCTGATGTCGAATCCTTCATTATCAGTTGTGAGTCACTCAGTGAACATTGTCTTAAGCAGAGATAAGAAGAAGCTGATTAACTTAAGTGTGTGTCAAATGTGTAATACATCTAGACTAAAAACTAAAACATGTAGTTGTATTTAGATATTTAAAGCAATGTGTGATGCTGACCTTGTACAACCCCAAATCAGAAAAAGTTGCAATTAAACACAACACATTGTGCCGTGCATTGACTTTTATTTCATTGCAGACAGTATGAACCCAACAGATGTCATATGTTGTCTGGTAAACTTTATTACATTTTTAATACACCTTCCAAAATAAGTTGTATAAAAAATAAAGAAAAAAAAAACTAATGATGAGATTTTAAACAGGTAATGTCAACAGGCATTTGATTGCAATCACGATTTGCTACAACAGCAGTATCCATGAAAGGCGGAGTCTTTTCTGGAGTAGAGATGGGCAGAGGATCTCCAGTTTAGCAACAAATGTGTGAGAAAATTATTAAAATGTTTAAAAACGTTGTTCCTTAAAGAAAGACTGGAAGGGATTTGCATATTTTACAATCTACAGTGCATAATATCATTAAAGGATTCCAAAAATATAGAGGAATTTTAGTCTGTAAAGGGAAAGGAATCAAGCCTAAACTGAACTCCCACGATTTCTGATCCTACATATGGAACTGGATCAAGAACCATCATTCATCAATAGGGCAAGGGGTTACTTTGGCAAACCATTGTCCAGCACTACAGTATGGAGATACATTCACGAGTGCCACTTTTAATATGCAAAAAAGAAACCTTATGTTAACCATGTCCAGAAGTGGCATCGACTTCACTGGGATGGACCATCACACAGTGGAAACGTGTATTGTGGTTAGATAAATCAGTGTTATATACTTTTTCATAGTTCATAGTCAAAGAGTCTTCTGGTGATCAAAGACGTTGGGTTGCTGTCTTCTGCCTCCCATGGGGTTGCCGATGTTTCATGTGATCCCTCTTAGCTGTGTTACCTACCAGTTCTCCTCTTTCTAGATATGCTGCTATAGCTAATGCTGCCGGAGTCTCATGCCACACATGGCATCAGTGATTGTTAATAGACACTGTGCTCTTAAACAATAACTAATTACATTTTCTGTTTTCTCTCCGAGCTGTGTTCTGGTAAGAGGTCCAGCCCCACACATGATGTTCATCCGCTGCAGCTTCACTCAAGCTGCTTCCGTCATCAGCTCCAGGACCATCATAGATGGGCCACTTAATGCCAATGTGCATACTTCACATTTTATTCAAACTATGACTCCATGACTTTAGTTTCATTCTTAGATTTATCATCTACGCAGCCCAAGGAGGTTGGGTCTCTTTTTGGGTTTCTTCCTCATAACACTCAGGGAGTTTTTCCTTGCCACTGTTGCCCTAGGCTTGCTCAATTTGGGATTGGATGTAGATATTAGGAGATAATCTAAACTTGTAAAGTTGCTTTGAGACAATGCTCCATTGTGAAAAGCGCTATATAAATAGATCTGACTTGACTTGACTTGACTTGATTTTTTTGGAAGAAATGAAGCCAGGGTCTGTCATGGTATGGGGTTGTGTCAGTGCCGTCGGTAAAGGTCATTTACACTTCTTGTATGGCAGCATTAAAGCAGAAAAGTACACTGAGATCTTGATCGACATATTCTCTCATAAAAATGGGATTGTTTCCAGGGATATCCATGGTTGTTTCAACAAGAAAATGCAAAACCACATGCACCACACATTACAAAGGCATGGCGATGAGTGTATGGGTACTAGACTGGCCTGCCTGCCGTCCTGATCTGTCACCAATAGAGAATGTGTGGGGAATTTTGAAACGAAAATGCGACGACAACAACCAAACACTGCTGCACATCTTAAGACGTGTCTGCAGAAAGAATGAGACAAAATAACACCCGAAACGCTTCATCGCTTGGTATCCTCTGTGGGAAAACTTCTTTTAAGTGTTGTGAGAAGGAATGGCAACATTACAACATTAAGCCGTGAATGTTTTACCATTCCAGGATTTTTTGGAACGTGTTGCAGGTGTGTAATGCAAGAATGGATGTTTATTAACAAATGAAATTAAGTTGAAATGACAAAACATGAAATATCTTGTCTGCAATGAAATAAAAGTCAGTGTAAGAAACACTGCATTTTGGTTTGTTTGTTGGGTTGATGTTTTTTTTCAGCATTTTCCAGACGGTCCCATTTTTTTCTGATTTGGGGTTGTAAGTAGAAATGTTTGTCAAAATGATTTCACGGGATGCTTAAGGGGAAAGGTTCCAATATGCACTTGTAAGCATCTCAGATGACAGCAGCTGGTAAAAGCTCCGCGAGTTGCTCATAATCCTTCTCACACTAGATCTAAGCAGGAGATGAGTTTTAAGGATACGCTCAACAAAAGAGCCACAGGCCTGCAGCAGATCTTTATCTGAACTGACACAGCCTTTGACATGGGCTGTCACCTCCAAACTTGATAAATCAAACATTACATATCCCCTGTCTTAGACTTTGGAATATCAAGGTTGGCTTGATCTCAAAGGGTATCGAGAGCACAGCAGCAGAAGGGGAAATACACACACTTGTTACATGGTGTAGAACCATAACAGAGACATAACAGATGCAGAGAGTCAGCCATGACTCAACCCACAGTTTCAAGTAAAGGAGTCTCTGTACTGTGTAAAATACAGCTCTGAATAGTGGAATGAGAACTGAGACTTTCATTACTTCATGTCTTATGGTGACAGTGCTCAGGTTTTCATAAACAAATTAGTATTTGACACTTATCTGGAAAGACACATTCCTTGTTCGTTTTTCTTTTCAAATAAAATAAAGTAAAACAAATCACAGAAAAATAAAGCATTTTTGACAATTTGAATTAGAAGTTGTGGCTCAAGGTTATGGTGGAATATATCCCTCAAAGGCAGACATTTGTGACAGAAATGAGGTGGCAGTTGAATCGTGAAACTAACTTACTTCAGGCTGATACTTTGATGAGGAGATAGAGAGGGGGAGGGACCAGAGCGCGCACACACACACAAAAAAAAACATTTAAGTAGTATCCTTAGGCAAGGCACAGTGTTAAGTGTTCCCTTCTAACTGAAAATGAATGGTTGATTCTCCTTGAAATGTTAGTTACCATGGAAACCAGACTTTTATTTCATATTTGCAAGCAGAGTTAACTAAAAATTCTGATATGGATGTGATGAAGACAGTGAGTTCATGGTTCACGGAGGAGACTCAGCGCAAATGGTCAAGCATGAGCGCCAAAGAATGGATTTTCTTATTCTTCTGTGTCTAGTGAGGCAGCCGTCCTCTTCCTTTCTGCCTGCTCTAAGCCACTGAGTGCTAGTTTGAAGGCAAGGACCTAAGCTTAAACTACCTGTGCCTCTGGGCACATCATATCCAGACCTAGGTCACAGCATGGAGGGAATAGAGAGCAAAGCGTTAAAAGTAGCCTTCCAATACCCCATGTCCCACTGGCTACCCTAAAGCAACATCACCTTCCAAGCTTAGATCAGAGTCTCTCTTGCTTCATGAATGTATGATATGCAAAAGCTCCCTGTCAGTACTACAGAGAGGTAGAAGAGGAGGACAGCACTAAGCAGATGTCCATCTTTTTTGGTCTGAAAGTCAAGGTTTGGGGGTGAGCTTGACAGGTTTGGCTTAATGAGGTCCAGCAGAGAGCAGTGCATCAATGAAATCAATAGCTGAATTAACACATTGACACGTGGGCCTGTTTACTTTCTGACATTTTCGGTGCGCAATTAAGCACCAGAGATATGTGAGTCGGCTCTGATTAATCGAGGGGCCGCTGAACTGCCTCGGTCTATTTCCATTCGAAATATGAGCTTCTTGTTTACACATGAGCCTATGTGCATGCCTAGCAGTGCACGCGTGTTTCGCAGTGGGTCTGCTGGGGTTGGGTTTGACTGACACCGGGAAAGGACAGGGGCTGGAGAGCTCCTGCTCACAGATGGAAGAGCCTGGAGAAGTCTGGCTTGAAGACGTCCCCTTTCCCTGCCTCGTTCTCCTTTTTCTCTCTCCTCCATCAGCACCTCAGTGTTTCTCTGGCATCTGTTTCATCCCTCTCAGCCTCTTGGCAGCGACAAACCAGTTGGGTCTCATAAACATTTGCCTAAATGCAGCATGCTTCAGATCCAAGATTAATTGCCACTGATTCAATATTTGGGGTGTTTATGCAATAACCGTGAATGTTGCTTTTGCAGTTTCGATAGGTGTGGTACATCACACTTTTCTCTTCACTCCCCAAGCAATAGTTATGCAGGCAGTTTTATCAAAAGGGCCAAATTATTAGTGAGGAAGGGGGGTATAATTTCACAACAGTGCACACTGGCAAATTAGCATAACAAAGACTCACCTCTGCCATTTTGGCAAGCTCAGTCCAATCAGCTTTGTTGTAGCTGCACATTATGCTGGAAATGATAATCTATGGCAGACAGAGGATGTGAAAGAGAGAAAGAGATTAGACCAACAGAGAAACGTAACAAAGGCAGATTCATTTAATCTTCAACTGTAACCTCAAACAGAAGGGTCCATTTCTGTGTGCCCAAATGTTAACCCTCCAACCCCAACCCAATCCGTCACGGTTTGTTTCAGCACATTTTAAAATGGCTCGGAAACCGGCCACACCAATGTTCTTCCTTCAAAGCCCCCAAATCAATATTTATCACTTACAACAATGGAACAAAGCGGCTGGTATTTGGGAATTATTTAAACAATAACAAACATCACAGAGCAGGTATCAACTAAGAGCCCATGGTTGGATTAGCCTGTAGCATTTTCATTTTTCTTTCCCCTGACACACTATAAGCTAACCATAAAATAGGTTGTGAAGAACCTGCTGCTTAATACGGCCTGCTGGTTTAAAGAGAGAAAAGCCATTGATATACTTTCCAGACAAGCCGCAAATAATGCACTGAATGTGTCACGGGCAGGGCGCATGCTGTATCTTCTAGTGAAGTGAAGATATTAAGACAACATTTCACTATTTCACTGCCTCGCTCCTTTTTTGTAAATCCATAAAACCCAGCAGCTGGTCCAGTATACACCAAGTAGTTGTAGAAATTAGCTGCAGATGACCAAAACAAAGGTCAGTTACTATAGTGGTTGAAATCCTTGTGCTCTTTTATTTAATGCCATCTCAAAACCTCGTCTTATCAAATGATCATGACTGACTTTTGACAGTGATAAGGGGAAGATGGCAAAAAGACAGAAAACATGACCCCGACAAAAGGTATCTAGGGACACCACGAGAGGAAAACTGATTTCAGTGGAGGATATTAAACTTGGAGGAGGTGCTCTCCCCTAGGACAAATTTCCGCTAGATATAAATCTCATGGGTATTAGGCTTTCCCAAAAGCACTGCGCAGAACTAAGTATAGCTCACCTACACAATCACAGAAAATATTGCCAAATTTTAGAGGGCAAATAAAGTTAAGCACCCTGACATTTACTGCTTGGATTTATCAAACAACTTTGACATATAAGCGATATTTGATACACCTTGAAATAGTGTTTGGTAATATTACTGCAAAGCTGAGATACAGAAGTGCTGAAGGAGATGACTGAGATTACTACCTTCCATTAAGTCAGTTTCTTTTTGGACACCATGGGCGTAGTATTGCATTCTATTTTGATTTGAGCTGACCTTTGGCCACTTTAACTTGCCGTTATGGGACGGAGACCCTTGAAAATGCAGCAAGGCATCTACTCTACGCCTTATTAAAGCCAATCGAGACTAAAAGCGCCGTGAGACAGGCAGAGCAAGTTAAAGCGAGCAGGGGCTATGGAGCGGGATTACCTTGTTATCAGCTCAATAACCCTGTGCCTAGCTCCTGCCTCCAAACACACTGCACACTGTAACAAAGCATCTCCATGGAGATCAGTCAACTCAAGCCTGTCACTCGCCCAAGGTATGAGAACATTTCGGAGTATTTTGCCCCTCCTTTATGCCAAGCTGCAGTTACTCCTTCATAATATGGAGAAAATCTGAAGCGCTGATGATGACAATCACAGCAATTTGTCCGGAAGCTCTAACCTGCAGCTGCAGTTTGGACAAGGTTCAGAGGTAGATGTGGAACGAAGAAAGAGAGGGAATTTGTGAGTAGCGCGCCAGAGGCAGACAGTATGCTCGCGTTTTCTGTAGGCAAAGGGAAAGCCTCCATGCCAAATTGCAAATTTCCGTTTACAGTTCTTCTGAAAAAACACTCGGATATGTACTAGGTTTTGTGCTGACACATAATCAGATTTTTAAATTCCACATGATTAAACAAAACCACATGATTAGAAGTGTGGATTTATTAGGCTACAATTTAGTACAGCTGGATTAATTACCAGGTTAAATACAGACTTTGGTATCAGTAATGAGCAGAAGTCTTTAGGCCACTATTAGAGTAGGTACCATTGTTGGTGTAATTACCACATGTAAGTCTCTTTATAGAAAACAGATTGAAACGGAAATATGTTATGCAGTATTTAAAAAAAAAAACCTCCCCTACACTATAGCCTCATCGAGATTGTCAAAGTTGATCTTCCACAGTCCGAAGAAGCGGATCATGATGGTCTTTTTGGAAAGGTAGCAGCCACAAAAAAATTCCTTTTTTATAAGGGCGACCAGGGTGAAAAGGCTAAGTTAGCCTAAGCTCACAAAAGATTTGGATGCTGTTAGGTTAAATAAAATTTATGGAGTGATAAATTCAAGTATGAAATCTTGGGTCCAATCGTCAAATATATGTTGTATCACCGGTCATTATACCATTGCAAAACAACACATCAAGTGATAGCCTAAGGACTTTTGCACAAATACTGTATATGATTGGTTTTTATACATAATCTGCAAAATGAAACAAAATATGTGGCCAATGCTCTCTATGAAATGGGAGCGTTGCCATTAAAAAAATCACTATTATGTCCTGCCCATTTTATATTTTTTTATATTACCATTCAAGCTTACTTAAACCTTAAACAAATCCACAACATTTTGCAATATTCTCACTCCAGTTTTGTTTCTCACTTTACCTGGCTTAATCCTGGTCATGGTCAGGAAGAGGCCAGAGCCTATTCCAAAACTCAACAGTACACAGAAGGATTGTCCCTGAATGGGATGCCCAGAGTATTGCAAAGCTCAGTGGGGGTCACTTTTGAAATGTTAAAGGGTGATCCCCGCATCTGGCCTCTCTTCTCTCAGACATAGCCAACCGTGTCTGTGTAAACCATCAGCAAATTGCTATCCCCAATAAAGATACTGTACTAAACAGTATGTCAAATTAGTCCACTACCAACTGCACTTGAATATTTCTGACAAAGCAGTTAGTACAGTACCACATAATATGAGGCAAATCCAGATGTGCATTTTTTAGTGCAAACTGTTTCGGGTGGGCAACACTCCTGTAAGAATTTTGCAACACTGACCAATCTCAGTGTGTATTTCATATACAGTACTGTGCAAAAGTCTAAGACCACCATTAGATGTGTTGTTTTTGCAATGGTATAATGACCATACTGTATATAACATTGTTGATCATCGAACCCCAAAATTTCAAACTTGGATTTGTCACTCCATAATACTCTTTACCAACAATTTTCATTCCAATATTTGTGAGCTTTAGCATATTATAGTTTTTCACCCTGTTCCTCTTCCAAAAAAGTGGTTTCTTGGCTGCTGCCCTTCCAAAAAGACCATTCTTGATCAAGCTTCTTTTCACTGTGGAAGGGTCAACTGGTATCCCGATGAAGCTGACAAATGCTGAAATTGCAAAAAAAAAAGTCACACTAAATACTTAAAAAAAAAATAATGCATACATTTCCTGAATTTTCTGGTTATATTATGGTCATTATACTGGTACTGGTAATATATGGTCATTATATTATACCATTGCAAAACAATAGTACAGTATATCTACCGTATTTTTTTCGGACCATAAGGCGCACTTAAAATCCTTTAACTTTCTCAAAAATCGACAGTGCGCCTTAAAATGCGGTGCGCCTAATGTATGAATTAATTCTGGTTGTGCTTTCTGACCTAGAACCGATTGTAGATGGTACACAGCGCTTATAAATCTGTCAAAATGTTTTAGCACGGCCTTGGTAAGTTACGAAGCTTACGGCCACTGGACTGCATCAGACTGGGAAGAGTGAATCTACAATAGGCAAGCAGGTTGGTGTGAATAAATCAACAGTGGGAGCAATTGTAAGACATACAAGACCAATGATAATCCCTCCCATCTGGGGCTCCACGCAAGCTTCTCATCCCGTTGGGTCAAAATGATCATGAGAACGGTGAGAAAAACTCCCACACTACACAGATGGACCTGATGAATGAACCTGCAGAGAGGTGGGACCAAGTAACAAAGGGACCATCAGTAACACACTACGCCGAGAGGCTCAGATCCTGCTAGTTGCCAGGGTTTGTCACCCCTGACTAAGCCCAGACATGTCAGGCGCCCGTCTGAAGTTTTGCCAAAGAGCATATGGAGGATCCAGAATTATCATGGGGTCAGATTTGAAACCAAAATAGAACTTTTTGGTAAAAACTACACTGTCGTATTTGGGGAAGAAGAATGCTGAGTTGCATCCCAAGAACACCATACCTACTGTGAAAAAAAGCATGGGGTTGGAACGATACCTTCATTGCTATGGGGCCATGTTATTGTGAGATTTTAAGCCAAAACCTCCTTCCATAGTGAGAAGCATTGAAGTCTTGAAGTCACTGGGTCTTCCAGCAGGACAATGATCCAAACCACACCGCTGGGCAACGAAGAGGAGTGGCTTCCATAAAAAAACATTTCAAGGTTCCTGGATTGACCTAGCCAGTCTCCAGGACATCAGCACCATAGAAAAATTTGTGGAGGGAGTTAAAAAGGCATGTTTTCCAGAAACAGCTCCAAAACATCACTGCTATGAGGAGATCTGCATGGAGGAATGTACCAAATACCAGCTGACAGTGTTGCAAACCTGGTGAAGAATTACAGGAAATGTTTTGACCCTCTGGTCTTGCCACAAAGGTTATGTTACCAAAGTGTTGAGTTGAACCAAATTTATTGACCAAATAATATTTTCCCAGATTTACAATTAATTCTTTTAAAAAAAATCCTACAATGTGATTTCCTAGATTTTTTTTTTGTTCATTTGTCTCTCATAGTTTGAAGTGTACCTATGATCTATGATGAAAATTACAGAACCTCTCTTCATTCTTCCTAAAGTTACTTGCAAAATCAAGTGGGCTAAACTAAATACTTTTTTGCCCATGGTGTTGTGTGTAAATATTATTATATATATATTATATATATACACTCCCAAAACTGTATGTTTATGATAAACTCCAACACCTATGCACAGACATACACAATCACGGGTGGTGGTAGGTAGGTGTAACATCCATGTACCACATTTACAACCGACTTTTGTATCAAAATTGTTCCCATTCAGGCAGCTACAGAAAGTACAATATAGTGGGGGATCCTTGAATGAGAAGAGCTGAGGAGAGCCGCTCTCCATCTCAGCTATTTCATTCCCAAACAAAAGCTCCAGAAGTGATTGCTGGAACCTCACTTTCAATAGTGCTCGCTCTCTGACTGAAGGCAGAAATTCCTGTCAAAATCATTTTGTCCTTTATATTCTCCTGGGCATATGCAAGAAAACGGAGCCTCAGATGAGAACAAATGAGTTGTCATTTCAGTAATTTCAGCCAGCATATGCTGCGCCTTCTGCACAAATATGGAATAAAAGGAAGAATAAAAAACTTGACTTATGGACTGGGTCCACACCATAAATATTTGGATTTCATTAACAAACATGAGCATTGCATTACTATGAATAATAACTAGGACATTGAGGAATTAATACTGAAATCATATTCAAACTTTATGACTTGAAAACAAGCAAACCATGGAGGGGAAACTGAAGATAATTAGCCACCAAAGAGGGACTCATGCTGCTCTCAATAGTCACAATGACTGTCTAACACAGCTCTTTGTGTGAGAACATCAGGAGATTAGGAATAAAAGGAAAAGCTGCTTGGGTTATGAATAGGTTATGACAGTATCATATTTACTGATTATCTGTAGGGTAGTGTGGCAATGGCACAGTCGTCTAAATCCAAGTAATACAAACAATTGTGGCATCTGCCTGTCATTTCTCTAATGTACAAGGTGGAGAATGATCATGCAGTATCAAAGGTACATCAAAATAAGGTCTTAATAATTAGTAGTTCTCAAATCAATGATAAGAAGATGTATATGGCTTAACACCAGAGACTTTAAGGCACTAACAATACTGTAACCAAAGACAGCATCCATTAAATTATGTAAACACAGTTCCCAGGCTGGCTATTCAGCAGTTCTTGCCTGGGGGTTTACAAGCAACGCTCAAATGTTAGTGTGACAATTTAAACTGATAATGCATAAATCTAAACGGCTAAGGTCTTTAGTTGGTTTTTGAAAGCTCTGGGCACTAGAGGAGTTCAAGAGGATGCACAAGGTTAGATGGTAATGAAGAGATGAACAGTGAAACACAAATGTAACTGAAAATGGGTACAGATGGGCATGTGTGTTGATATCAGTGAGTCCAGCAGCAGAAGTAATAGAAGCTGACATATCAGTACCAAAGATTTTCAGTTGAACTCACCAATGATCTGAACTGTAATTTCTATGAGACTGAATTCAAGCAGATGACAGGAACAAAGGCACTAATAAAACTGATCACCATGCCGTATAAATCATCAGACCAAAAAACAATTCCTGTTTCTGCTTCCATGAACAAGGAAAAAATGCATTCCAGAAAAAGAGTACTGTAATACATCAATAAATAAGCAACTGAGTTAAATTTATTTTACCCAATGCATTCCCTTCTGTAACATTGGAGTTTCGATCTGTTTTATAAGAAAAGAAAAGCGGGAGATACACTGGTCTCAAACCTAGTGTCAATTAGTCTGTATGTATGTCTATACAGCGGTTTCCTCGGATCTCGGGCTATTTCCGTTCCAGAAAAAAAGCTCGTCGAGACTGAGCAACGGTTTCCATAGGACTAATATAAAATCATCGTTGAACATGAATCGAGGTTCAGCTGATCAAGCTGCGCGGCTCGGACTCATACAAGTTAAGCAAGTGTGCAGAGTTACCCGAGCAAACGACGAGAAACATAGACACATTGTCTTTTGTCAAAAAATGCGTCGATTAAACCGAATTCGACAGTTTTCCGAGTGTGGTCGAGAACAAGGTGCCAGGCAATCCATATTCAGCTCTCCTCTATATACTGTAGACTACAGTTCTACAATTACAGACTGTTCTCTACATTACTTTGTTGTCCCCTTTACTTCTTCTATAATGGTCGGACCTCCAGAGGACCATGATCACAGATCCGGTACTATTTGGGTGAGGATTATCTCATAAGTGTTGTGTAGGTGGTGAGATTGGATCAGACAAACACTGGCAGAGATTGACGCTTACGGACAGTGGTGGGACTGGGAATTTTGGTTGGTGGGCTATTTTCAGTCCCCACAGTGATACTATGAGATGTTTAAAAAATCCGCAGCACTGCTTGCTGATCCATCTTACCAGCACAACACACACTAACACACCATCACGTTAAGAATGATTCCACCATCTCAAAACAATATCTTTTGTGGGGGTCCTGACCATTAGAGAACAGAGTAAAAGGGACTCAAAGTATATAGGGAAAACAGATGGAAACAGATGGCCACAGACATGTAGAAAGAACTAGTGCTTTCAATGTGGTCTAAGTGGGAAACTTGATAAAATGGACAAGGAGGTATGTTTCTAATAAAAGTGATTGGTGAGTGTATATAAACACACCTTTGTGTATAACACACCAGCACCACATCTGAAATGAATAAAGTAAAAGTGCTGTTACTGAATCACAGCATACCGTCCCATCTAACCTCTCAACACTAATGGTAGTACAGGTATTTGTATCAAAGATTTCTTAAGTGAAGATGCTACGTTATGAGGGAAGTCCGCCTTAAGCTCAGACACCCTGGCAACAGTGGATGCTGTTGTCTCCACGATGAGCTCGAGGTTGAGGAAAGGAAGACCTGCCTGGGCGAACACATGACTTGAGGGTTGTTCCACGTACAATTCGTGGGGACCATTGTCACCCAAATTCCTGTAGAGCAGAAAGATGCGTAGCTTATAAACAGGGATTAAATACAGACTAATACAAACACTAATGCAAAAGACCAACAGAGGAAGATGAGTGTTCATTTGTGACCTCGCCAGAAACTTACCTTAAATAATGAATATGTGGACATAGAGTACCTGTCGAGTTACTAAACACACCTGCTTGATTCATTACTGAACTGCTGACTCCCATCTACCAGCACAGAGGTATCGTTAAAGTCATCTTGCTCAGTAAAGTCCAAAGGAGCACAGTTGTGTTTATTTATGCCACAATACATGGCCAAGTTTATAGTATATTTCTCTTTCTCTGCCTCCTAGGGTTCTAAGGACATGAGAACTAAATCATATTTAATCATGCAACTGAAGCAAAGGTTTAAAATACCCATAAAGAAGAGATAAATGAAGACACCATAAAACTTAAAAGAAATTAAAAAATAGCAATTCATCCCATCAGTTTGCATGAATTAAGGAAACATATCAGTATGTGGTGTCGGAAAACCTCCCCGGTCGTTTCGAGTGGGTGATGGCCATCCTCTGTGGCTCCCAGCATTTGAATTCGTTTTTCGGTTACTGTTTTATGTTATACAAGCATTCTTGAGGGTGTTGCCCCCTTCTCCCATGGAAAGTTGGGCCCACCAAGTGAGCCTGCAACACCAATCACAACCTATTCAGTGTTATTGGCCCAGTTTTAAACAATTAAACTCCATTATGAGCAAACTTCTTTCTTTATTGTTGTCTCTGGTTATTAAAGTCACATAAAAAAGCACCAGTGTGTGTTACTTACAAATATATACTATTTTCTCTAGTTACCATTTTTATTTACTGGGTACCACTCTATTAACACTTTGACTTCAGAAAAATAAAAGGGATTTCTGGAGTGGCCTAGTCAAAAGCGTTTTATATTAATTAGGTTTTTTGCATTATGGAAATGCTTGCATTGCTGTGAACGTCCATTCAGGACATTGTACAGCAGTGTATATCACACAAAACCAATTGCTACGCGTAACAAGTTAATGGCTGGAGCAGAAACACAGAAATTTCTTGATGAAAGGTGCAGAGTGTTGTAAACTGTAACAATGAGCCAATAGGCTACGCAAAATCATAAATTTAGGCAGGGTGGCCCACTGCCAGTGATTATCATATACGACATCATTTGGGGCGAATGTCACAGGAGAAAAGACCATGTTTTATATATATATATAATATAGATATATATAGAGATATATATTAATATATATATTATATAGCCCACAAAACAACCTTCATCAGTGAGAGGCAACTGGAAGATGGAACGTGGCTGGGTCTACAGCATTGACCATGTCCAAAAACACATCACTCGGGCAATGAAGGGAATGGCTCGTAAAAAGATTTCAAGGTCCTGGAGTGGCTAGCCCAGTCTCCAGACATCCGCCCTAGGAAAAAATGTGTGGAGGGAGTTGAAAAGTCTGTGTCTGCCCAGAATCATGTCTAGAGGAGATCTGTGGAGGAATGGGCCCCAAAAATACCAGCTAAAGTGTGTGCCAACCTGGTGAAGGAGTACAGGAAACGTTTGACTCGTTCATTGCCTTTTCTTATGACAAATAACTTATTTTCCACCATAATTTAAAAATAAAATCTTACAAAATATACATTGTGATTTCCTGGATTTTTTTTCTCTTTTGTCTTCATAGTTGAGTAAAACTATGATGAAAATTACAGAAAATGTATTAATAATATACATGATATATCTATAGATATATATAGATACATTGCTGTAAGTTTCATATATATATATATATATTTTTGCCAGATATATATATATATATATATATATATATATATATATATATATATATATATATATAATTTTCATATATTCATATATATATATATATAAATGCATACAGACTGTGCATATGTAATTTATATATAATTTGAAAACTACCGTTTAGCAGTCTGTAACTTGCAATGTCAATTGAGAAACCGACAGCTTAATCCTCCCTCCACAGATAAACTGTCCATCACAATTTAGCAGTGTTAGAGAGCAATTTGCATAGCCTGATTAGAGTCTAACCTTACAGAACAATTAAGATAATAGCGTGATAACTTAATTCTACAACAGACCGCTTTCCAGCTATGGTGACACGAAATTTAACTGCTGCTAATTAGATCAAATTAGCATAAGTTTAATTAGACGCAGTAGAGCTAAGACTACTTTCTTTTATAATATAAAGGCAAAAGTTTTCTGTTGTGCTAGACACATTGCGGCTTTATTAATGTTTATATGGATTTGCTATTTGTATCACCATCACAAGCCAGCATTATCCGAACGTATACATGACAAAAGGTATAGAGTGGGAGACATTTACAGAAGCCCATACAAGCTGCGGACGCCACAGATAAATTCTGAATTTAATTAAGTCCTGCTTCATGTTAAAATGAGCCCAAATCATAGATTCAATACACACTCATCTCACTGTGATTATTCATTCAAGGGATGCAACTACATAGGCAATGTTCTTCATAAACAGTTTCTGGTGTGACATTGCTGGGAGATGATGGTTTGGGATGTGGTTCAGGGTTCTAAATACAGATGTAACCCATTTTTAATAGAAATGCAGTGTCCATCCAGTGAAGGTTCTGTGGAAACTGAGACAGCTATCCCAAGGGCTCGCAGAAAAAAATCTGTAAAGTCTGTATTTAATGAAGCTGTGACCAGGGAACATTTGGCTGCCGGCATTCTGTATTATCAGGCCATGGTGGAACAAGAGTTTTAATATTAAGCAACTGAAAACCATGAAAATTGCCTAAAGGGAGAAAACTGGCATGCTACAGAAACACCACACACAGTGCAAGATAAGACGTGTGCGCACACACACAGACACACACACACAAAACACAGCATAAGATTTGGCTATTTCATCCACGCCCATTGCAAACAGGTGCACAAAATCAAGCACAAAGATGTGCAATCTACATGAATAGACACAAACAGGGAATGCACGTCATACATCAGAGTTCAGTGACTTGAACCTGCCATAGAATGCACGCTTACAACGAGTCAATCACATTCTTGTTTTGGTGGAGGTACCCTGTTTAAGCAAACCTCATCATGTGCAATAGTAACCATCAGGTGGAGTGAAATAGACGACTGGTACTGCATACTGTAAAGTTTGGTCCGGTGTCTACAAGCACACGATGACGTTCTAGAAAGCTGTGTGCATGACGACTAACTCCACGATTTTGGATTTATTAGGCTTTCTTCCAAAATAATTTAAACACACGATGCCTACACTGTATACACCAGCAGTTCCCAAACTTAAACTACCCCCACCCTTTGGGAACCAGTGGTATACACTATTCTGAGCTCCTGCACCGAGCTGAAGAAAATTGGACTCGCCACGATACAAGTAGAAGCCCTGCTAAAAACTCTTATTGATCCTGTTCAGTTTAGATTTTGCTAGTTTTGTTCATTTATATGTAGTTTTGATCTTCCGAGACAATACATCACGTTCTTTAACTACTACAGAAAAAAAATAATTTATCAAACTGTGATCAACTGTAACAGTCATGTTGCATAAGACAGTTATACAGTGGTACCCCGGTTCTTGTCATTAATTCGTCCCAGAAGGCTTGTCGAGAACCAAAAACAATGAGTACTGAGCAAATTTTTCCCATCAGGAATAATGTAAATTGAATTAATCTGTTCCAGACCCCCAGAAAATCCACACTGTATAAGGCATTATATGCATTAATGGAATTGTATTGTAATGGAGACTGCATATCTGCTAATCTAACTGCAGCCTGAATTCTGGAGCATTCAGTTCCTGTTTTGCTTTTGGTTGGCTCTTATAAACTAACCATTTTAGGACCCGGGGACATTTATTTGCCCTATGAATACAGTACTGTAGATGTAAAAATGAAGAAAAAGATGATAAAAAAATCTATTGTGAAAGGGCTATTGTGAACCTGAATCACCGTGTACTGAATCGTGAATCAAGTTTCTGCTGAAACAAGTCATGTGGCTCGATTCATACAAGTTTAAGCAAGTGAGCCGAGTATTGAGCAAACGATGAGAACCGATACAATTGCTTCTAGTTAAAATACCAAATTCGACGAGTTCCGAGGTGGCCGAGAACCGATGTACCACTATAGTAAAAAATTGAAATACTTTCCACTTTTGATTCAATGTTTGTATATTTCAGTTTAATAAAAACTATTGTTTGGATTTTTAACTCTCAGTCCTATATCAACCCTAATGCGCAGGTAAGAAAGACGGTGATGTGTTTCATTACACTGCCTCTCAGCCTTGGCAGGCTATGGCTGCATTTCTTAAAGCACATTGTTTCTGTATTGTCCTTTAGCAGACTGGGAACCTGGGAGGACCTTTGAGGACTTTGTACTTTTGTTCTTACTTATGCTGCCTCTTGTTGATGACCAAGGCTGTGTTTTGCTAACCAGCTAACCAGGCTTTTATCACTGCAGAACAGGTCTCTAATCCCCCCACCCCCCACCCCAATAGGCAAACAGCCTTTCAGACTCAAACACACGCAAGAACTACTAATCAAACACAACGGACACATCAAACACACATCACAGCCCCTCTGTATATACTCTCTCCCTCGCTCTGTCTCTCATATGCACACACACACACGCCTGCACACACTTAAAGCTTTTTTCCCCTTTGGCTAATCACACTAAGATGCAAGGTGTACACAGCATATTCATTAATATCCTTCAGGAGTGGGTAATATTACCAGCAAAGGGTCAGTGTGGTTCTAGGTTTTAATTCTAAGCTGATACCACTCATCAGCTATTTGAAGATAATGTTGCCCAGCCCTGATACACACAGACAGCATTAACATTATAGCCATTCATCTGCCTTACACTAACACTGATAATTCACATACCTCATATGTCAAACAAGACACTTTTCAAGAGAGACGGTATTTTGTATGTTACACGTGTTTTATCAGCATTTAAAAACTAATGAGACAAAACAATAATTTTTCAGCTCCCCTGACCATATCGGTTTAAACCATTCCAGCAATCTCTGATGTATAATATCTTGTTCACTGTGTTTTCACAAATTTTCTTAGAATATTTTGTAATGGCCAAGGCACATCTCCACATCTTTAACCTCATTAAAAATACCAGCATCTATGAATAGCTACCATGTCCTCTTGACAACCCATATTAACAGGCTGGTTAATAAGCCACATATGCATGCACGTTCATGGTAGATATAAGTGAAATTTCCATACCTGACACAAATTATTTAATTTCCAAATCGGCTAAAGCACACTGATTATACTTGGAACCCTTAAACAGAGCAAAAGAAGCTCTATAAATAAACTTACACACTCATACACACAGTCACGCACTACGGGCACTTTAGAAACACCAATTAACCTATCTCGTTTCAGCCAAAACCCGATTCACGATTCACTGTGCTTCAGATTCACAATAGCCCTTGCTCAGTGAGAATCTCCGCTGTTTTTAGCATGTTTTTCTTTATTTTCACATCTACAGTACTGTATTCTTAGTGCAAATAAGTCTCCATTGATCTTAAGAAGGTTAGTTATAAAAAAACAACCCAGAAGAAAACAGGAACTGAATCCTCCAGAACACAGCTACAGACTGCAGTTAGCTTAGCAGGTATGCCAGCACCCTGAGTTCACCAACAGAGTGAAGTGTTTTGCTTTTACTTTTCACTTTCAATCCATTACTCACTAAATTACATAAGACTTTTCAAAACTTTATTATAAACTGTAGATCAATGCAAGTGTTAAAGTAAGTGTTATAATGTATAATAGGCTCCACTATGACACAATATAGACTATATTATAATGCATCCAACTCATGATGGAATTTTCCGAAAGAACATATCCCCATCGTAAATTAGTGCGCACTTGTACAATACAACTCTATTAATGGATATAATGCCTTATACAGTGTGGATTTTCAGATTTTTTTTTTTTTTTTTTGACATTATTCCTTATGGGAAAAATTTGCTCGGTACTTGTTGTTTTCGGTATTCGGTACTGTATGGTCTATTGGTATACTGTATCCGGTTTACGACATTTGTGCACGGTTCTTGGATTTCGTCTGTTGCCAGCAATGTTGTTTTGGATTGTATTGTTCATCTTGGCTTAGTACTTCTTTTACCCTGTCCTGGACTGACCATATGTTTTGGTTCCATCTATTCTGTTGTGTGGATCTTTGCAGTTAGACTAGCATTACACTTGTTATTGCTTCAGTGCTGCTTGGTTTGTTGACTCGCAATGTAAATCTGGTTGACCAGCCTAATAGTGCTTTTGTGTGTTTTGTTTATTTACTTGTTTGTTTGTTTTTTATTACTATTTTAGCAGGGACCTGCTACTAACCTAGCTTACAATTTCAGTGTAATTATTGTATTTACAATATTATATTTTCAGTGTATTTATCAGTAACCAATCATGAAAAAGTACAATAATAACCATAATTGTATGAAGGTTAGTACATACTACAGGAACTACAGCTATGTCATTATTACTTATTATCCCCTACTAAGACTTAATGTGTCACACCAAATATCCCATCTATGCATTAAATATTTTATCCTAAGAAATCCATAATAATTAACTTTTTTTACTATAATTTACTACTTTAGTCATGTCCCCAGGTTTCACTCAGTTCTGTTACGCTAACATATTCCCACTTCCGAAAATTAGGGAACATATCACAAGTCACATGATCAATAGGAAGTTATACCATCTTGATCTTCTAAAGACCAAAAATAAGTTCTCTCTTTGTTGTTGTGTTTATGTGATGATATGTTAACTATGACTGAATAGGTCAATCTCAACTACCCTGTTACCTAATTTATTATTCGTTTATTGTAAAAATAAATGTTTTTGGTAAATCATTAGAATGTGATCAGTGCCTAATGCCATTAGTATGGACGCCATGTGGTTACATTATATGTATTTGCTAATTCTGTGCTGAAAATCTAAAAAGAAACTAAAAAGTAACAGGACTGTGTAACAATAACAGTAAAAAAGCCCAGTAAAAAGAAAATAAAAGTTGCCTGAGATTGACCAGTACTCATTATTAACAATTAAATATGTGTGTTGTTAGATTCAGCGTTGAAAAACTTTAGAAAATTAAGTTTAATTTTTAAGAGTTACAACAAGTAAATGGCACCCATTTGGCGAAATGACTTGTGTATTTTAAATAAAAACAACTGACTTTTGTGCTGTGCTAACAAATTGCATATTATCAGAATCATACACTGAAAATGGGTTGTCTTTAAAAAATAATGTATTTCAGTTCAGTGGGAGTTTAAAAAGGGAAATAGAAAAATTGCTCGTCTTTCTTAGGGTTTCGTTGCCTTAAGGGAGTAGTATATATTTTGCTGGCTGCAACTTGACACTTTCTTCCTCCAGGAGTCTGAGCAGGGAGGTGAAGTGCACAAGTTACAACAGAAGAGGAGTCCCACACATTAAACCACCAAGTATAACTAATAAAATGTCTAACGTTTTGATATACTACTCAGAGACTGTCTGATTCATCTCCCTATAACAGTGCTATTTCAAGAGATTCAATACTGAACTCCAATACTGTTTCCCCTAGCATCTATCGGAATGATAATGAAGAGGGTGAAATACTAGCACAACACTCAGAACTAATATGAAATATGGAGCTGCATGGTCAGAAAGCAAGCAACTCCGCATATAAACCCTTTACACAAATAGAAACACTTACAGGAAATTAAAAGCATATATTGAATCCAGTGGTGCTACAGGACCCCTGAGAGTAGCTGCACAGTTTTATCTTTTATACAAGTCTCTTTTTTAATTTCAGCTAGGATGCATATTACAGTAATATACAGGCACAGTGAGTTGAAACCTGCCTTGTAGATAGTCTTTTATCACCTGCAGTCATATGGCAGATTAGTTTCATTGCAATGCTCCCATTCAAAATGGCAATGAACATGGACAATTACAAATCCAACTTCTGCAAAGATTTGTCACACAAATGGAGCATTTCGAACATAAACATGAAGCTGCTTCTCAATCTGGCCACCTGAGGAAATTAAATTCTGTGTGAAACTAAGGATTCCAGCTGTGACAAGAGAAAGGTACAGAAAGCATGTGGACAGTCCAGACTTCTGAGAAAAACACATTTGGAGGTTTTATGGAAAAGTGTTGGGCAAAATCATCAAAAAGCCATGGTTTTAGAGACAGAATGAAGATCAGTGGGGATATCCATGCCTTCTGCGATAGGTCGAAAGCAGTCTCATAAAAAAGAAATCTGGAAAGGCTATAATTACACTGAGTGGCCCGTGTGTTGGCATTAATCATTATTAGCAGTCATGACAGAAAAATCAAAGCATAGCTGGTTGAGTTCTCTCTAGCAGACTGGCCAACAATGCAATTGACCAAAACCCACAAATTGTTTAAGAAGAGAGGTGTACAAAGAGTGAGGTAGACAAAAAAGTAGAGGGAAGTTACAAGGCAATAGTACACTTCTGAGTGTTATTCACCTTTCTTTTCAAAGAATGGAAGTAACACTTGAAAAAGCCATCATTTCATCCCATTATTTACTGTAGCCATATCCCAGGGAGGGCTTAGATGAAGTTCTCCAGCTCCTGCATGGATTAATACTGTCTGACACAGAGAAGTCTTCTTAATAACATTCAACTCTGACCTGTCACCCAGCCATGGGGAGAAAATGAAAAGGAAAAGACTGAGGAAAAAACCTCACAAAAGCCTAAGTGACAAAAAGCAATCTGTGTTGTCATCTCTTATTGTCCATGTCTCCTCAATGTTTGTTAAATAAATTATACTGACTCTCACTGCATAGAAACCTTTCCACATCAAACTGAAAAAGTCTAACCTAGAACCTCAGGCGAGAGCCAGTTTGTGTGTATGTGTAGGTGAGTGAATGTCACTTATTCATATCTCTTGAGAAAGACCATCACAGCAGCCCTAATCCCACCTCTTTGCTTGTCACTTATAAGTCCATGCAACCTTGAACCCATGACAGCATCTCGGCCTCACATCTGCACCCTTGAATCCTTGATAAACCACATGACAACTTTTTCTCCCACACTGAAATGATCCTCACACACAATACACCACAGTTTCCAGTTAATCTGTGGAAGTGGGTTTTAAGCTTCCCCTTGAGCTGAATTCTACTTGAAATGGCTTAGCTGCTTTTACGTACAACAAAACCACAGATATTAAATGCAGTCTGTCAATAAGGTGTTTGGTAAATAGTACAATGTGAATATTGACACACATAAACAATGCTTTGTATCTTATTGATAAATGATTTAGGACACACAGGTCAGAATATTTTACTTAGCATCTCAATACAACAGTGTTAAGGGATGTTTTCCCATTATTATTCAGTGCAGGCATCAAAAACATCAAACACCTCATGAGAGAAGAAACATGAAGGTGTTTTTATATGCTTGTATGTTTGGGGTGTCCCTAAAATGGGAAGGTAATACTGAACATGCCACAAGATCGACTTGCCTGTGAGAGACTTAATAAATTAAAGCCAAAGCAAAGGATATTAACCCTGTGTGATAAATGAAGAGGGATATTGTCTGTCAGCTTGGTCATTAGTCCTTTCACTCTTTGCTCAACAGGGAAAAATGTAGCCTTGGACTGGAAAGAAGAATCCTTCTTTTGCCAACAACAGATTTACAGTGGCTTGAAAGTTTGTGAACCCTTTAGAATTTTCTATATTTCTGCATAAATATGACCTAAAACATCATCAGATTTTCACACAAGTCCTAAAAGTAGATAAAGAGAACCCAGTTAAACAAATGAGACAAAACTTATTATACTTGGTCATTTATTTATTGAGGATCCAATATTACATAATAGTGAGTGGCAAAAGTATGTGAACCTTTGCTTTCAGTATCTGGTGTGACCCCCCTGTGCA
This sequence comes from Ancistrus triradiatus, assembly GCA_025084515.1. Classification (NCBI taxonomy): domain Eukaryota; kingdom Metazoa; phylum Chordata; class Actinopteri; order Siluriformes; family Loricariidae; genus Ancistrus; species Ancistrus triradiatus. The sequence continues at coordinate 124,820 of JAJAGP010001129.1, forward strand.
GCAATAAGTGCAGCTAAACATTTCCTGTAACTGTTGATCAGTCCTGCACACCGGCTTGGAGGAATTTTAGCCCATTCCTCCATACAGAACAGCTTCAACTCTGGGATGTTGTTGGGTTTCCTCCATTAACTCTGCTCACTCACTTTCCGGTCCTCCACAACATTTCATTGGTTACGGTCCCGGACTTTGACTTGGCCTTCCAAACATTAACTTTTATTCTTCTTTTCTTTAACCATTCTTTTGTTGGAACTACGTGTGTGCTTAGGGTCATTGTCTTTTCTGCATGACCCCCTTCTCTTGACATTCATCATGGACAATGTCCTGACATTTTCCTTTAGAATTCTCCTGATATAATTCAGAATTCATTGTTCATCAAGATGGCAAGGAAGCCGTCCTGGCCCAAGAATGCAGCAAAACAGGCACAAACCATGATACTAACCACCACATGTTTTTCACAGATGGGATAAGGTTTCTAATGCTGGCATGCAGTTTTTCCTTTCTACCAACAACGCTTTCTTTTAAACCAAGAACCCTCTGTTCCTGGTCTACCGTCACAACCATTCTTCGCAGTAGCCTTCTGGCTTTTCCACGTGGATCTTTAGCAAACTGCAGACGAGTCAGCATGTTCTTTTTGGAGAGCATGGCTTCTCCTTGCAACCCTGCCATGCACAACCATTGTTCTTCAGATGGTGGACTCACGACATTAACTAGTCATGTTAAAAAAGAGAGACCTTCAGTTACTTAGAAGTTCCCTGTTGTCCTTTGACCTCGCCAACTATTACACGCCTTGCTCTTGGAGTGATCCTTGTTGGGCGACCACTCCTGGGGAGGGTAACAATGGTCTTGAATTTTCTCCATTTGCACACAATCTGTCTGACTGTGGATTGGTGGAGTCCAAGCTGTTTAAAGATGGTTTTGTAACCTTTTCCAGCCTGATGAGCGTCAACAACTCTTTTTCTGAGGTCCTCAGAAATATCCTTTGTTCGTGCCATGATACACTTCCACAAACATGTGTTGTGAAGAGCAGACTTTGATAGAGCTCTGTTCTTTAAATAAAACAGGGTGCCCACTCACACCTGATTGTCATCCCATTGATTGAAATCACCTGACTCTAATTTCACCTTCAAATTAACTGCTAATCCTAGAGATTCACATACTTTTCCCACTCACTAATATGTAATATTCGACCATTTTCTTCATAAAATAAATGAACAAGTATACTATTTTTGTCTCATTTGTTAACTGGGTTCCCTTTATCTACTTTTTTCGGACTGTGGTGAAATAGGGTCATATATGGCAGAAATATAGAAAATTCTAAACTTTTCAAGCAACCACTGTATACCTAAGCCATACCAGCATATCCTGTCAATCCCACATGTAACATGGTCAGTCATATTCATTCATTCATCTTCGTATGCCTAATTCCTATTGAGGATCAGGTGGGTCTGGGGCCTACCTCAAAACACTGACACATGGCACCAACCCACTCCGGACTTACCATGGTCACATAGTCTATTTTATGCTTCTGTAGTGTAAATATAAAAGTATTTTCACAAGAAAAAACTGCCAAACTACACATGATATGTAATTCAACATAGATACAGCGAAAACACGAGTGGTTGCCCTGAACTTTTTCAACATGCTAAAACCTTAAAATTCTTTTAATGTAGAAAAACTCACACATCCTGACCCTGTCTAGGCAAAGCCGTAAGGCTTACAAGGAATTATGAATGGCCTGAGACTTTTGTTTCATAGCTTGAAAATTCCATGACAGACAGTATTATGAACACACCGAAGATCAGACAATGAAACAGAGATTCAATGAGCTAATGTGAACCATTTATATAGTTATAATGTTAGAAAGATAACAGGTGGGGAGACAAACAAAACGAGTATAATTGTGGAAAGTCATACAAATACACCGCAGAACAAAAAAAAGCGAGTACACACGCAAAAAATAGCTGAGGTGCTGACAACACGTTCATGGTCTGTAGCATGACTGGCTGTTGACTGTGTTGAGTACTGTCACAAAGTCTTGAGTTAAAAAAAAAGAACGATTGTTGGGGGACCGACCTTTTTGTTATAATTATTTAGTTTTTTAAGATTCAGCTGTTAAAGCGCACCAGATATTTATCAGATGGTTTGTTAGCACACATACCTGTAATCAGTTTAGTAGTTTATACCAATACCCCTGCTATCTGTTTTCAGGTCCCCAAAGAAAAAACGAATGAAGGATCCTCATATTGTGACAGTCATAATTAGCTATTATATGACATAAATACAGCAACTGTCTGTTTTCCGGACCCTCAATAATGTAATGTGCCTGCTCTGTGATGTTTAAGTTTGGGGTCGGGGGGAAAGTTTACTCACAACCATATGTTTTGGCGGATGGCACAATTACGGTAGGACAGGGAGCTCTCATGCTATGTCAGTGACTCCCATTCCAGTAAAAAACAGTAAAGGACGACTCTAGTACCCCACTGGATTTTTTTTCCTCTCGATTTCTATCTCCTGCTTCGGTTCCTTCCCCCTCTGAAAGTGCCATCACCAAAAAAACGACTGCGTCATAAAATCCTTGAATTGTTTCCGCTTCAACATCTGTAAAGTTACGATTCCTTTTTTGTCGCCTTTACATGCGGTGCTGTCCCTATAGGACACGCGTATCTTTAATTCTGGTTGTGCTCTGCACGTTTTCTAACACAAGCCCGATTGTTGACGCTATGCGTTCATACATATTTGCTTCGTCTGGGTCCCCCTTTCACTGCCTTACTCATAATTCCTGTAAAATGTTTAGCACTCCTTTTGGAAGTTACGAGCGCACGGCCACCTAGTGCGCTCAATCGCGGAGTAAGAACGGTATGTGCTTCAGCATTAGGGTACGTGCATTCATTCCATCATTTCGAAGCGGATTTCAAACCCAACGCTATCATCACGCAGTAAAACAACATGGTCATAAGCAGCTGCGAGAGAATTCACATTAACGAATCAAAGGTACGGAAGTGGAGGAAGCAAGAAGAACGCCCTGCGCCAGGTAAAGACCAAACTGAGCTTTCCGACTGAACTTAAGAGTTTTGTTTCATTTAAATGTGTCTTAAACCCCGGTGCACTTTTGTCTGAACATATACCCCATTAGCAGCCGATTCGTTGATATTGCTTCCTTATAATCCGGTGCGCTTTTAAATATCCGAAAAATACGGTAACTGATTTATAAAAGGGTTTAAAATCAAGAATGAATTCACTTCAGCATCATGGCTAAACACTCCAGAAAGCAAGGTTTACAATGTTCATACTGACAGCAATTTATAGCAACCAATTCACTTAACGCAGTGTTTTTGAAATGTGGGAGGAAACCGAGTAACCCAGAGTAAACCCCAGAGCGTCAAAGGTTGGGATCAACCGGGAATCTCTGGAGGCGTATGCCTCCTGTGCCACCCAGAACAAGACTATGATAGGTGAATAAAATATGTCTGGTGATCACAAAATTTTGAAACCACATTTATTGTGCTTCACGTACAAAATGACACTTAGCTTTCTGCTTCTTTATCCAGATCTGCAAGCTAATTAACACTTGTTCTTCTTGCTTGGAAGAGAGACATGAGAAGATGCTAAATAATATTCATCAACATCAGTGTCACGATTACAGGAGTAAGGCAACCAAAAGTGGACTGATTATGTATACAAATATCTGACAAGCAAAAGTTATCTGTGCTTTCAGCCATAAAAGAGGTAGTGCCTGCCATCTTGATCTCCCAATTAAATGGTTATATTTATGAACGGTAAACATGTAGCTGAAGCTAATGAGTCTGTACTATTTGATTCTGTTTTTCAGGCCTGGATCTGCTTCACTAGTGCTAATTTGCTTGTTAAATAAATACAAAGCGCTGAACTGTGACTGGTGCTTTACATGCCAGATCTGTTGTGCTAGTGTCTTTTTTTTCACCATGGACTTGCAGATCAAGTGGTAAATAAACAAGGGCTGTTGAAATGAACAACACATGATGCAACCAAAAGTATGAATATTCCTAGTTCCAATTTTAGAAATCAGACTCACAGAAAAAAAAAAGGAGTTACAAGCAATTTGGCATATCTGCTCATATTTTCTCACCTACAAATCTGGTCTGCAGTATAGAACTGCTTGTCGATTGAAATGCCTGACACCTAGGAAATGTAGGAAATGTTATTCTTTATCCATTAGCTGCAGGGCTAATGGGATGGCAGAGGTGTTAAAGAACTCCCAGTGTAGTCTTTTTCTAAAGGTTTAGAATTCACCTTTGACATTTCTTGCATTGATCTGATGGGAGTGTTCACTTCTCTTTCTCTCAAGCTTGACTTGAAGAGCGGCGTGATTGAGCAGTGGCTATATCCCTATCTCCCTCTGTATTGATTGGGTGACAGGACAGATTGCGAGGACCGTCTTGTCATGTGTCATGTCTGTACGTTTCTGGCACCTCTTATCAGTAGCTCTCGCAAAATGCCAGCAACAATCCAGCAGAGTTTACATTCTATCAGGTGTCTGATCTGTATTCTTTCAAACACAGTTAGTCAGCAGACAGAAAATAGTTGGCCTAATGTTTCAGTTGTGCCCTTCTCTTTGCTATCACACTCCAACATTATCAAACGGGGGTTCGTTCAATACTATACAAAGAAAACAATGGCTTATACGCATGCTCAGTGAAGGCAAATGTGGCACCGGCGGAAGGAGTTAAGACTGCTATGGCACCACCGCATACAAGAAGGCTAAAGCCCTGCTTTCACAAACAACAAGGACCGTTTGACACACCTCCCAATTCTGTCAGTCTGTGCCACCTCTCTGTCATGTTAAGTGCCAGTCACTACCACCATGCCAATTACACAGGCTGCTCCGTTGGGCAGACTGTACAACCCCCCTCTCTCTCACACTAAAAATTAAAAAACAAAAAAAAGACTTCTGCAAGACTGCTGTGCAAGCTTACCCTAATTAACCATCAGCTTAATTAGACAATTTACTGTGTAATTAGCAGGCAATTAGTCAACACCTCTCAGATCTTACTGACTGGCTTTGACAGGCCTGTTTTCCTATGCTGATTCCAGAGTCGAAATTCACCTACGGTGTTTATTTTCTCTTCCCCTCCGCTCCGATGCTCCTAATGTGCAACAACTGCATCTAAGCACGGAGTAATCACTGCTGATGGGGCAGCTACAGAGGAGGATGCAAGCGAGTTAAACAGGAGCTTTGTGCTGGAGGCAGCGTGTCCCTTGATGTGAGAGACAGACGCTCTGCTTTAGCAGCCCCTACCTTTAACACTGTCCCTGTAGAGAGAATCGGAGAAAAATCAACGCTGAACAATGATCAAGAAGTGGGCGTAAGAACATTAATGACACATTTTACAAGCCAATTATAAGCAAGTTCCAAGGGGAAACATAAAACCCTTCTGCAAAGTTTTATAACCACTTCAACATCTATAAGAGCGATTCATGCCAATGGGCCAACTGTCTTCGAAGCTTAATGTCTCAATAAAAGCGGAAGTGGATTTGCATGGGCAGATTACAATGAATTATAAATTAAGGTGAGTATTGGGATTCTGTGTGAGGGGGTATGTGGAGTGACAAAAAGGTTGGACTGACTTTCCTATTACCGTATCCATCTCATTGCTGGCATTCACACATAATCAGGAGCAATGCTGTCTTGAACGTGTGGAAAAAGTCTGAAGCAAAGCATGAGTTGGTGCCAAAGTTCTAGATTTCAGCTGAAACCTGAGATTTTGAAGCTGAACCTTGTAACCCTAATTATATATACATCGTTTTAGAACCGCAGAGTACAGTTATCCGCTGTTTAACGAACACATTATTTTCTGTGAAACAGGTCAGTGACCGAAACAGGTCGTTGACCTGTGAGCACTGATGAAGGAGTACAGGATGACTAACACAAACTGTGCAGCAACAGATGAGCTGCTGTCTCTAATAAGGTAATAAGGTGAATGCCTCTAATAAAGTAGACAATGAGGGAGCAGGGTTTAAAAACTTCAGCAGCACTGCTGTGTCTGATCCAATCATAGTAGAACAACAGACACCTTCACACCACCAACACATCAGTGGCACTGCAGTGCTGAGAATGATCCACCACCCAAACAGTATCTGATCTGTGGTGGTTCTGTGGCGTCCTGACCATTCAAGAACAGAGTAAAGGGGACAGACAAAGCATGTAGAGAAACAGATGGACTACAGTCTGTAACAACAAAGTGCAGTGACCACTAAAACTTAAATAAGAAACAGCACAGTATAAATTGACAAGTAAAGAAAGCCAAAACGTTTTGCACAGTACTGTAATGGAAATATAAATGGTATTTTCAAAAGAAAACTGCATGCAAAAAATACGTAAACGCGTCAGAGAACACTGCTGAAAACACAAGTGATTGAAACAACTGATACTTTTGCTTGAATCAAGAGTGGAAGCCTGAACTGTCATACACATGCTAAACCTTTTGTACTTTATGGAAATTCACAATAATTATAGAAAATACAGAAATGTACTACAATTAAGAGGATAGATTGATGGACCTGACACTTTTGTTTGATAAAAGCCAAAAAAGCATCAATACACAGTATTATTGTAGGTTACAGAGAATATGCAGATAGTGGGAGAACAAACAAAAGCAGTACTACTTACAAGACGACAGGCACTAAAAATTTATGACTGTCATTTGTTAGAACTAAGCAGCAGAAAGTCATACACACAAACACAAAACCAAAAAAGTCTCTAAACACACCAACTGAGTTAGAACATTCTCTCACACACAAGCACAAACACACAATCTGGGCTGAGAGACAGAACCTTCTACAGTCAGAAGAAGCTTGACCAGGATTGGGATTAGAGATTAAGCCCAAGTAAGCAACTACACGTTAGGAATGATCATTTGATGCCATTTAAAAGGCAAGACGTTTGATGAGAGCAACAGATTAAAGATCATTACAAGTCAAGTCAAGTCAGATCTATTTATATAGCGCTTTTTACAATGGAGCATTGTCTCAAAGCAACTTTACAAGTTTAGATTATCTCCTAATAACTACGTCCAATCCCAAATTGAGCAAGCCTAGGGCGACAGTGGCAAGGAAAAACTCCCTGAGTGTTATAGGAAGAATCCTTGGGAGGACCAAGACTCAAAAAGGGACCCAACCTCCTTGGGCGGCGTAGATGATAAATCTAAGAGTGAAACTAAAGTCATGGAGTCAAAGTTCGAATAAAATGTGAAGTATGCACATCGGCATTAAGTGGCCCGGGTACGATGGGGCTGGAGCTGATGACGGAAGCACTACAGACTTTGGAAGCCAAGGCCTTAGCACGTGAACATAGAACTCATTTACAGCCCACTGCTATAAATGATCAGCTCTGGCAGAAAGAAAAGGTGTATGTGTAGCACTGGAGTGAAGTGACCTCTAACCTTTCTATTCCTAATAAAAAAGATGGATGATTAGTCCTAGTTGTGAATTAACGCAAGAAGAAGGAAAGCCAATCTTAGGGTGTACTGGGGGAGGAACAATTATGGGTAGGTGTTAGATGGCTTACATATCATCTGTGTTACCATGGTGCTTTACTCAGCATTAAAGCCTCCTGCTCCTGTGGTGTTGGGGGTCTCTGGGCAGTACCTTTGGTGTACAGTATTGTGCAAAAGGCTTAGGTTACCATTAGCAATTTTATAACAACCATATGATTTAATTATTTCTCAGTCTCGTTATTAAAAACAGTGAATTTGAACACAGTATTAAAAAAACAGATTCTATTAGCTATAGTGGCCAGTGTGACCCCTTACACTTGAGCACCTGCAGCATCTGGAGGCTTCATCAGGATGAAAGGAAGTTGAACCTTCTACAGTTAGAAGAAGCTTAATTAGGAATGAAGCCACTTTCTCAGAAGAGGAACATGGTGAAAGGGCTAAGATATGCTAAAGCTTGCAGAGACTGGAACGAAGATCAGTGGAAAAGAGTGTTATGGAGTGACAAATCCAAGTTTGGATCCAGTCATCAACAATATCATACATATGGCCACTATACCATGGATAAAACAACAAATCTAACGGTGGCCTAAGAATTTTGCACAGTACTGTAGTTGTTTCACAGTCAATATACATCAGTCCAATCCTGTTTCTAAAAATGTGAAATCGTCCAGCCACTGCATCAGTTCCACTATAAAACAAAATAAATAAACAAATAAAGAAACATCAAATCTGCCCACCAAGTATTCCCACAGTATAACATTTACATTTACAGCATTTAGCAGATGCCCTTATCCAGAGCGACTTACAATTGATACAGTCTTACAATCCAAGCAATTGTGGGTTAAGGGCCTTGCTCAAGGACCCAACAGTGGCAGCTTGGCAGAGGTGGGATTTGAACCCTGGACCTTCTGGTCCATAGTCCAGTACCTTACCCGCTAGGCTACCACAGTCCCAAAGGAAGGCACATGAGTGGATAGAGAAAACAGAAGTTGAGAACACATTTGACCCAAAAATCTCTCTTTTTCTGTGGAAAGTTCGCAAATCCACCTGCCATGAAACGTCACATTAAATAACCTGATCCCTGCATACAGTTTCAGAAATCATTAAAGAACAGAGAGAGGATATGGCTATAGTAAAATAACCCTAGACCTTTTAGGAAGTCAGAAACTATATATTAAGTTACATTCAGTGGTTAATCAGCTTAGCACCAATTACAGGTGTGATTTAGCCAGGTCTGACCAGTCAGTGGGTTAATTAGACCCAGTGTTCTCTGACTGTACTGTAGGTGCGCTCATTCTGTAATTGGCTAGAAACATACCAAACGGCTCTAACAGCAACAGTTCTGACGCACAAGAATGAAACATTCACGTCTTCTGAAAAAAAAAAAAAACAGCATTAAAGATCTAACAGAAGACAGTCTCAGCTTGGCCCTTTCACCCCCCAGCCACATCTCATAGTTCACAGAGGAAGAGAGGAATATGACACATTTTTATATGCAATACAGTTCATTAATTCTAATTAATGGTCACACAGCTCGCACACCCCAGCTTTGTTAGCTGACTCTCCACCAGCCCAGTGAGTTAATTAGCAATTCTGAGCACGGCCACGCTCAGACAAGACCCACAAGCGTGAAGCCTCTCATATAAACAGACAATCCGCTGAGCATCTCGAATACTATCAAAACCATGGCAGACTAATGTTGATCGGAACGGCCGAACCAAAAGCACAGGATATTAAAAAAGAAATCCCCTGTGTTTAAGGAGAATGAAAGCAGAGTGCCGGCTGTTCATTCACACTGACATTAAGAACTTCTTTATCTCTTTTCCCCCAAAGGAAAAAAAAATCTCTTTCAATCTTTCCCACTGGGCAAACAATAAATAATAATATGATTTCTGTTTACCCAGATATCGGCTGGTATTTCAGCATACACTGACAGCCAGTAGCTACAACAGTATATTAGAGCCCAATCTGGCATCTACAAATGTCATGAGAAAAGTGCTATAGCACAGAGTGCACCAGGGCCGTGGCGCAGTGCTCACGTGTGAAAAATTCCACAAAAGATACTAATTTCACCTAAACATATTCTGCATAGGACTCATACAATATGCAGCTGCCAATCTTCAAGCGGCAGCAGTGAGGGAGGCAAGTTAATGCAATCTTAAGCAGATGTCCATACGGTGCTCTGCTTCTGCCGGAACTCCCATGGTAAACTGAGACCGAAGCATGCTGCTGTATATTCAAAGGGGAATATCGCAAATGTAATACATCCGTATGGTGCCATCTTTACCCCCCCACCCACACCCCCAATTTCTTCAAATTTATTTAAAAGAAGAATTTCAAAGCAGCTGGAGAGTGACTGAGCGAAAAGACAGGCAGCTCCAAGCGAAGCATTCATGCCACAGCTCTCCCTCTCACACACACGCACAAACACCAAACACACAAGCTTGTCTTTCTATCATTCTATAATTTCAGTCGACACTGACAAATTTTAATGTAGCGAGCACACCTACAGTACTGTGCAAATGTCTTAGGTCACCATTCAATATGTACAGTGGTGCAAGAACGTTTGTGAACACTTTAGAATTTTCTATATTTCTGCATAAATATGACCTAAAACATCATCAGATTTTCACTTTCAAGTCCTAAAAGTACATAAAGAGAAGTAGAGAAGAGAAAAATTTTATACTTGGTCATTTATTTATTGATGAAAATGATCCAATATTACATATTAGTGAGTGGCAAAAGTATGTGAATCTTTGCTTTCAGTATCTGGTGTGACCCTCCCTGTGCAGCAATAACTGCTACTAAACGTTTGTTGTAACTGTTGATCAGTCCTTCACACCGGCTTGGAGGAATATTAGCCCATTCCTCCATACAGAACAGCTTCAACTCTGGGATGTTGGTGGGTTTCCTTACATTAGCTGCTCACGTCAGGTCCTTCCACAACATCTCAATTGCATTAAGGTCAGGACTTTGACTTGGCCATTCCAGAACATTACCTTTTCTTCTTCTTTAACCATTCTTTGGTAGAACGACTTGTGTGCTTAGGGTCGTTGTCTTGCTGCATGACCCACCTTCTCTTGAGAGTCAGTTCATGGACAGATGTCCTGACATTGTCCTTTAGAATTCTCTGATATAATTCAGAATTCATTGTTCCATCAATGATGGCAAGCCGTCCAGGCCCAGATGCAGCAAAACAGGCTCAAACCATGATACTACCACCACCATGTTTCACAGATGGGATAAAGTTCTTATGATGGAATGCAGTGTTTTCCTTTCTCCAAACATAACACCTTTCTTTGAATCCAAATAGTTTTATTTTGGTGTCATCTGTCCACAAAACACTCTTCCAATAGCCTTTTGCCTTTTCTCCGTGATCTTTAGCAAACTACAGACGAGCAGCAATGTTCTTTTTGGAGAGCAGTGGCTTTCTCCTTGCAATCCTACCATGCACACCATTGTTGTTCAGTGTTCTTCTGATGGTGGACTCATGAACATTAACATTAGCCATAAATATTAACATGTGAGAGAGGCCTTCAGTTGCTTTGAAGTTATCCTGGGGTCCATTGTGACCTCACCAAGTATTACACACCTTGCTCTTGGAGTGATATTTATTGGCCGACCACTCCTGGGGAGGGTAACAATGGTCTTGAATTTCCTCCATTTGTACACAATCTGTCTGACTGTGGATTGGTGGAGTCCAAAGTCTTTAGAGATGGTTTTGTTACTTTTTCCAGCCTGATGAGCATCAACAACTCTTTTTCTGAGGTCCTCAGAAATCTCCTTTGATCATGCCATCATACACTTCCACAAACATGTGTTGTGAAGAGCAGACTTTGATAGATCCCTGTTCTGTACATAAAACAGGGTGCCCACTCACACCTGATTGTCATCCCATTGGTTGAAAACACCTGACTCTAATTTCACCTTCAAATTAACTGCTAATCTTAGAGGTTCACATACTTTTTGCCACTCAATAACATGTAATATTGGATAATTTTCCTCAATAAATAAATGACCAAGTATAATATTTTTGTCTCATTTGATTAACTGGGTTCTCTGTATCTACTTTTAGGACTTGTGTGAAAATCTGATGATGTTTTAGGTCATATTTAAGCAGAAATATAGTAAATTCTAAAGGGTTCACAAACTTTCAAGCACCACTGTAGTTTCATCAATGGTATAATGGCCATATATAACACATTGTCGACAACTGGTCTCAAAAATTTTAAACTTGGATTTGTCACTCAGTAATACTCTTTTCCAGTGATCTTCATTCCAATCTTTGTGAGCTTTATCTCTTAGCCTTTTGACCCTGTTCCACTTCCAAAAAAGTGGATTCTTGCCTGATACCCTTTCAAAAAGACCATTCCTGATCAATCTTCTTCAGACTGCAGAAGGGTCAACCTGTCATCCAGATGAAGCTCCCAGATGCTGCTATTGCCCAAGTGTAAGGGGAGCTCACACTAAATACTGTACTTGCCACTGTAGCCTATAGAAGCTGTTTTTGTTCCGTTTGTTAATACTGCATACAAATTTCCTATATTTTCTTATACCCCAGGTCACGCCGCACTTGACTTACGCCAAACCGATCTTGTGACCCTATTCCTAATAAATATAAAATGCAGAATCAAAGTTACAAGTCATAGGTACGGGACCATCGCCGTATGTACGAGGCACAATCCATGAAGCGTCTCTGTTGTGAAGTACTGAAGTGTTCAAATAAGGTGAGAAACATCCACGGACGGTAAGGAATTCTTCACTTTTTTATGTTTAGAAATTGTTTAATGTGAAGCATCTATGATTCTTAACAAGTTACGAGTCACAATGAAATCGACTTACACCACGCTGTAGGAACGGATCTACGTCCTAACCAGGGGACTCCCTGTATTGTATTCTAATAAAGAGACTGAGAAATTATTGGTATATGTAATCTAATGGTGGCCTACAGTGGTGCTTGAAAGTTTGTGAACCCTTTAGAATTTTCTATATTTTTCCATAAATATAACCTAAAACATCATCAGATTTTCACACAAGTCCTAAAAGTAGATAAAGAGAACCCAGTTAAACAAATGCGACAAAAATATTATACTTGTTCATTTATTTATTGAGGGAAAATGATCTAATATTAATATTAGTGAGTGGCCAAAAGATGTGAACCCTCTAGATTAGCTGTTAATTGAAGGTGTAATTAGAGTCAGGTGTTTCAATAATGGGATGACAATCAGGTGGAGTGGGCACCCTGTTTTATTAAGAACAGGGATCTATCAAAGTCTGCTCTTCACAACACGTGTGTGGACAGTGTTATCATGGCACGACCAAAGGAGATTTCTGAGGACCTCAGAAAAGAGTGTGGATGCTCTTCAGGCTGGGAAAAGTTACAAAAACCATCTCTAAGAGTTTGGACACACCAATCCACAGTCAGACAGATTGTGGACACAAATGGAAGAAATTCAGGACCATTGTTACCCTACCCAGGAATGGTCGGCCAACAAGATCCTCCAAGAGCCAAGGCGGAATAGGTTGGCAGGAAAAAAAGGACCAAGACTGGCCAAGTCAAAGTTTTTTACAATCCAATGGAAAAGTGGTGTTGAAGTGAAGGACCTGAAGCGAGCAGCTAATGTGAGGAAAACCACCCCAACATCCCAGAGTTGAAAGTGTTCTGTATGGAGGAATGGGCTAAAATTCCTCCAAGCCGGTGTGCAAGACTGATCAACAGTTACAGGAAACGTTTAGTTACAGTTATTGCTGCACAGGGGGTCACACCAGATACTGAAAGCAAAGGTTCACATACTTTTGCCACTCACTAATACGTAATATTGGATCATTTTCTTCAATAAATAAATGACCAAGTATAATAATTTTGTCTCACCTGTTTAACTGGGTTCTCTTTATCTACTTTTAGGACTTGTGTGAAAATCTGATGATGTTTTATGTGATGATTTATGCAGAAATATAGAAAATTCTAAAGGGTTCACAAACTTTCAAGCACCACTGTAAGTACATCTAACCCTAATCATAACCTGTTAATGTTGGGGGGGGGTTCAGACGAAAGAAAAAAGAAAACATCAGACCTTTCTATCCATGTGGGGCCATTTGCTCCTCACAATGATACAGAAACTTGCCCTGAACATGCACCTACACACACAAACACGCACAAACACATATGCACGCGCACAAACACACACACACACACACACACAGGCAGTAAAGAGTATTTTCACTCCAAGCGCTGCTTTCACTCGTCAGAAATTAGCTGCATGAAGAGGACAGAAGACCAGAATAAACAAACGATTTTGCTAAACAACTTCTTCGTTTCTCACTCAGCAGCATATGTAAAACTTCAGTGTTGCTATAGAGATGTCTGTCACAAGTTGCTTATATTCCCTTCCACCCTCTCTTTTCTTTTTATATCTTTCAATTTATTTCCATCTTCAGCTCTGCCAATAAGGGGGTGGCAACTACTGTAGCACTGAACAAACATATGTTTCTGATGAACATTCACACCACCTATGGTCATGTATGGAGAGGGAAAAGAAGATTTACAGTAAAAAAGATGTACATCTTTACATTTCTAGAAAGTCTTTTGTAGATTTTTTTATTATTATTATTAACCAGATAAGTATTTACACTAATAAAATAACTAGAAGCCTAAATACCAATAAACTACTAAAATAACAGACTTCTGTTGTTTGGACAATTTTAGAAAGAATTTACATTTATGCATTATTTTAAATTATACATTATTTTATCGTACATTTATGTAAGAATTTACATTCATTTCAAGTGCTATAATTGGCAGGTCTAAGTGATTTTTGACTGTACATACAGTGGGAGGCCAAATGTCTGAGACCACTAGATTTCCTGATTTAATATAATGTTTTTCATTCTAAATCATATAATCAGCATAACTATTTAGGAGGTGACTCTGGCTGTCGAGGACCTGAGTGAATCTGACTATTATAGACCTTGCCCCACAGTCACCTCCAGCAGTTATGGGGTACTTGAAGACAGAGCAAGCCAAGAATTCAGTAATACCACAAGATAGTCTTTGGAATATTGACGAGTCGTGCTGGGTAGACAGCATCTATTTAAAAATACACTAATTGTAGAATTTATTAGTACGTGGTATGTTCTTCCTTCTCTGCATGATTCCACAATATTCCAAAGAGCATCTTCTTATGTTACTGACCACCTTTTCTCTGTCTTCAAGTGCCCCCATAAAATGCTTGATGGGGTAGCAAAAGCTTTGAGTTTTGTTTGGATCATTGTCCTGCTGCAGTATGAATCCTTTTTCCAATTTCATTAGGTTTTGGCTCCCACTGTATTTGAGCCAGGCTCTGGCAACTAGTAACTATTATTACAACTGCCAGCTTTTCTGTTTCAGTCAGGCTGTAGTTCATTTACTGAATGTACAGATGTTGATTTGCTATACTTGTGCTGAATTCATGCCGCACCTGCATGATCTCTGACCACATGAAACAAAACCTCATCAAGTGGTTGGTAACACACAATCCGTTGCAGATGAGTTTTCAATCTGAAATGGACGTTTGTTCTTTTCTTCAAGGGGGCCCAAAATTTGCATAATGTTTAAGTGATTTTAGAGGAGTACCTTGTCGAGAGAGAAGGTCTTGGTGAGGGCGAAGCCCCATCCCTGCTCAAAGGCTCTTCGTATCATGGCAGCACTGGTGGTGGGTGGAGCGCTGGCCAGGCCAAATGGGTTCGGAAATTTGATCCCACACACTTCCACGCTGATGTCTACTGCGTCAATGGGAGTGCAGAACAGAGGCAGCTGTAGCTCGCTGCTCACCGTCTGCCCATGGGTGGCCTACAACGAGAAACATCCACATCTATAGTTTAGGGTTTGCAGCATCAAAGTGTTCCACTACTCTGTGGATTTGAGATTGGATGGTTTTCAAGTCAACAAAGCTTTTAATCCCACAAGGAGGCATACTATCTGTTTGGGTGCAGACTCATGAAGGTTATACTGTTTTACAGCCTAGCACATGGCCACACATGCACAGTTTATGCAACAATAAGCCAGCAGGTCAGGCAAAAGAGACGTAGGCCGTGTTTGGGTGAAACTCCTGCGCACTGTTTACTGAATTCCGCTGTGGCACAAAAGCAAGAAACCACAGTCAGACCTCAGCTATCTCTTTAATTAGCCTAGCACTTTTCAAGCACTTAAAGCTGCTTTTGTAATGATGTCACAACTGTATAATGAAGGAGGATGTATCATGCAGGAAGAGAAGAATCAAGCAAACGTGACAGCCCTCCAAACTCCACTGAGGCCACATCAGAAAGAGAAAGAGAAAGCTAAAAACAACAGTTTAGTCTCCGTAGCTCCTAAAACCCAGGAGAGAAAACAACCACCACTAAAGCATTTTCTTAAACTCACTAGGGCTCTGACAAGAGACTCCAAGTGCATATGTACAGAAGACCACTTTTGTACACTGAACAAATATCTGCAGATAACATGTCTAATTGTTAGAAATTGTTTATGTTAGTAATATGAAAAACATTCGTGTGAAGCTTTCTATGGGATATACATTGGGGCAAAAAAGGTATTTAGTCAGCCACTGATTGCGCAAGTTCTCCCACTTAGAAAGATGAGAGAGGTCTGTAATTTTCATCATAGGTACACTTCAACTATGGGAGACAAAATGAGAAAAAAAATCCAGGAAATCACATTGTAGGATTTTTAAAGAATTTAATTGTACATGATGGTGGAAAATAAGTATTTGGTCACCCACAAACAAGCAAGATTTCTGACTCTCACAGCCATGTAACTTCTTCTTTAAGAAGCTCTTAAGAAGCTCTTCTGTCCTCCACTCGTTACCTGTATTAATGGCTCCTGTTTGACCTCGTTATCTGTATAAAAGACACCTGTCTACAGCCTCAAACAGTCAGATTGAAGATAGAACGTGGCTGGGTCTTCCAGCATGACAATGATCCCAAACACACCGCTCAAGCAACGAAGGAGTGGCTCTGTAAAAAAGCATTTCAAGGTCCTGGAAGTGGCCTAGCCAGTCTCCAGACCTCAACACCATAGAACATTTGTGGAGGGAGTTGAAAGTCCATGTTCCCCCAAAACATCACTGCTCTAGAGGGAGATCTGCATGGAGGAATGGGCCAAAATACCAGCTACAGTGTGTGCCAACCTTGTGAAACTTACAGGAATGTTTGACCTCTTGTCATTGCCAACACAGGTTATGTTAAAAGTTTGAGTTGAAATTTTGTTTATTTGACCAAATACTTAATTTTCCACCATAATTTACAATTAAATTCTTTGAAAAATCCTACAATGATTTCCTGGATTTTTTTTTCCTCATTTTGTCTCTCATAGTTGAAGTGTACCTATGATGAAAATTACAGACCTCTCTCATCTTTCTAAGTAGAACTTGCACAATCAGTGGCTGACTAAATACTTTTTTGCCCCACTGTATGACCAAAATGCCTGCATCTTTACTTTTAATATACATCAGATTTCACTGACCAGTGAGAGCGAAGAACACTGAAAATGAACCAGTTCAGGGAGTTCAGCTCATTTGAGTATATTTCTAGCATTAATCTGGCCACCTTTCCACAGAGTACTCAATTCATTTCCTCTACCTAAAACCCATTACTGTAAAAAAAACACAATCTTGCTGTCCTTCCTTCCCTGCCACAAATGGTAATCTCATCCCCAAATAAACATTTACCTCTTGCTTGCTCTGACCAAAGCAACGTTAGGACAATTAACCCCTGAATGAACTGTGCAAATGGGGTGAGTGCGGCACTTCAGTGGGAAAGATCTGCCAAATGGAGGCCTGAGGAGCAGTTCAGAGACCTGAAGGAGACAAGCCAGTCTACTGCCCGTGCAATCTCTCATCTAAGAGTGTACAGGGGGCAATTAGATCACGCTCCCTAAACCTCATCTTTTGATGAGATCTCCATTAGGATAAGTGCAGGCAATTTGTATTTAATGTAAGGCACTTAATTACAGTCATGCCTTTATGTTGTTAGATGGAAATAAAAAATGTATGCATATATTACATTTACAAAAGCAATGTTACTTTCTGTGTGGACACAAAGACTCCTGTGTCTCTGTTTCCTGTTTAGTGATTCTACTGGTTTTCAATTATATAAATATATATTTTTAATTATCTGACTATCCAGAAACATAAAACACATTTGAGTCATGAAGCCTGGGATAACCGTGGAGATGAGCAAGTGGCCTTTAGTGCATGGTAGGGGGAGCTGTGCTCAGTGGTCTGGGATGTGAGCCAGTACTAGAGGTCAAGGGGGGCAACGTTCGCCTCGTAGCCTGGCTGAGGGCCCAGTCTTCTACCACGTAGGTAATACAAAGCTAAGTCTTCTCTCTTCTCTCTGCTTGCTTTAATCCAATAAGCCTCTACTCTACCAGGCCTCAAAGGTGAGTTTTTTAAGAAAACATCTGCACAGACCGGTAAGTCTCAAGCTAAATAAAAAAAGCACCATGTACAAAGACACGGAAACACCACCGTGCCTTCTTTCTCACAATGGCAGAAATCATGTTGTAGAGTATACCTTCATTAAGTCCTTATTATCTAAAAAACACTCCTATTGAGCAGCACCATATCACTCTCTGGTGAAGTTTTTCCATCGCTATAATTCATCAGCCTCCAAATCCTTCTTTCCTACTGGCTTTTGATCTTTACATGGAATTTAATCAGGGTAACAACAACTGTTTAGACCTCACCACAGGTGTTTGGGAGACGTGCATGGGTACACGTGTGCATAGTAAGTAATGATATGCTCTGTCATTTACCTTTCTGGTTATAAACAGCATACCATGTTGTTTTTTCTGTGTAATATCTGTGAAGCAAGTGTGAAGGTGTGCGATGCCGGGCACCTGTAAATTTGTGCATGTGCCAGGAGGCTGTTTGCCATCTTGACTGACTCCACACTGTGTGTTGGCAAGGCCGCCAACGTCACCCCCAGCAAACACCCACGGCCCTGCACTGCATTGCAATGCTCTCCAGGCTCAGCTCAGGAAGTCCCCATCTGTTTAACCTGATGGGAGCCATGGCCTCTTTTACTAAACAAGAGAAAGAAAAGGATACAAATGGAAATCACTTTCACACAGAGAAAGGCAGTGCTGAATTGAAAATAAAAAGGGAGAGATAAAGGCCTGGCAGAAGCAAACTTGATAGACTGGAAACCATAGTGAGACTAATATGAAGTCCCTGAACAGACAATGGCCACACAGGGTATTTTTCCTCTCCCATCGGCCATTCTTCTTTCGGCTAGGTTAATGTAACATCTCCCTGATGCATTTCATTTCACTGCTAGCAATGTTAGCCCTGAGTACTCCTTCAAACTGATCTACGTTTATAAAGACCCCGCTCCGTCCCTGCATGCCTACACATTCTCTTCTGGAGGCTATGGTGTTCAGCATGGATGATGGTCCTACATATATCAGTGAGACATTTTTAAATACAGATCTTTGCTTGCACATATGTATTGCCCCCACCATTATGATTCCCTGACAAACACTTCACCTTTATTGTTCCTATCCTTCACACCGGACGCATTATTTGATACCTGTGCCATACATTTTGAACTCTATGAATGACAAAGCATACTCTTTCATTTTGTACAGTAACCTTTCTTGTTCCATCAAAGTAAAAACGCAAAGCTCCAACTTTCTGATCAAGTCCTGCTCCAAAAAAAATACTCATATACACTCCGAAAATATATCCTGTGCTCTTTAAATACAGCATAAGACCAAGTTGGAGTTATTATTTCTAACAAAACCTGATCAATTTTAAGCGAAGATAATCTAACCTGCAGAATGTTAGATGCAGTTTTCTCTTTCTCTAAGTGCTCTAACATACCCTACAGTGGTGCTTGAAAGTTTGTGAACCCTTAGAATTTCTATATCTATGCATAATGATGACTGGAAAACATCATCAGACTTATCACACAAGCCCTATCAAGTAGATAAAAGAACCCAGCTAAACAAAAATACGATAAAATTTATATTTTTATATTTTAAGATCTAATATTGCATGAGTATCCTGTAAGAGCAAAAGTTGTTGAACCTCAGAATTAGCGTTAAAGCAAATGTAAAAATTAGAGGTCCCAGGTTTTTCCATTATGGGATTACAATCATGTATGAGTAGGCACCCTGGAATTTTTAAAGAAACAGGGATCTATCAAAGTCTCACTTTCAAACACTTGTGGAATTGTATCGTGGAACAAAAGGGGACTTCACAAAAAGAACTCTCAATGGAAGCTTACATACCATCTCTGAGAGTTTTGCGCTCCAACAATCCACAGTCAGACAGACTGGTGTACAAAGGAAGGAAATTCACAACCACTGTTAACCCTCCCCAGAATGGTCAACCAACAAAGATCACTACATGAGAAAGCCACAAGGTATTCATAAGGTAACAACTAACCCAGGGACTTCCAAAGCAACTAAAGGCTCTCTCTCACATTGACTATTGTTTTGAATGTGTTTCATGTAGTAGAATCCTCAATCAGACAGGAACACTGAACAACAATGGTGTATATGGCGGAAGGTTTCAAAGAGAAAGCCACTCTCTGCAAACAGGCCACTGCTGTCCATTTGTGTGCCAAAATCACATGGGCAGACCAGAAGGCTAAGGAAATGTTTTTTTGTACAGATGAGAACAAAACTAATGTTTTTCTTAACTGAAAAGCATTATGTACAAGAAAGGAAATCCTCCTGCATTCCAGAATAAGAACATTATCCATATCGGTGGTGGTAAGTATGGTAGTTTGGGCCTGATTTTGCGCATCTGGGCCAAAATTTTGAAGTAATAATGATTTCCCTTAATTAGACCAGCAAATTAAAGAAATGTCAGGACATCTGGTCTGTGAACTTAATCTCAAGAATATGTGGGTTCGTGAGGCAAGACAACAACCCTCAGCACACATTTTCTACCAAAGAATGATGTAAAGAAGGATCAATTTTAATGTTTTGAATGGTCAGGTCCTGACTTAATCCAATAGAAAAGAGGCATGTAGGAAGGAATTGAAATGAGCTGAAAGGGACTTCAATGTAAGGAAACACAACCAAGCTCCCAAAAGTTTGAACTTTCTTTATGGAAGAACAGGCTAATATTAGTCCGCAAGCCGACCGTTCAGGACTGCTCAATAGTTAACAAATCTGCCGCACAAGGGGGTCATACTAGATACTGAAGCAAAGGTTTACATATGTTTACACCTCACAGATATGTAACATAGGATCATTTTCCTTTCCTCATAAAGAATGACCAAGTATAATATTTTTGTCTCGTTTATTTAACTGGTTCTCATTATCTACTTTAGGGAATTGTGTAAAAATCTTATGATATTTTAGGTTCCTATTTAGGCAGAAGTATAAAGAAAGTTCCTAAGGATTAGCAAACCTTCCAAAGCACGACTGTACACCTCCCTAACCAATAGACACAACAAACTAGCTTTGTTTTTCCTCCTCCTTTATTTTGCTATGCCTCTTCCTCCGCTCTGCAGGACGAGGAGTGAAAGTGTCAAGGCCTCTCATACTCCTAACAGAACTTAATAATGTACTGTTTATAATGAGAATACAACTACACACCAAACACAACCAACCCATGGGTGTCATTCTTACTGGCATATATAGAATGTACGTACAACAAACGTCATTTGTTTGGCTTCTGGATGGAACAGAATGGTGATGCTAATAAAGAGCATAACAATCTGGGCAAAACAGACATAGAGTAACAAAATTTGTCCCACATCTCATATTGATTTAAAATTGTTTCTGTAATAAACCTTCCTAAGCCTTTTAATTATGGTCCCAAGTTAAGACCTGATAAGACTTCTTTAAAACTCTTCTCTTCTTTGTTTTTGCAGTCTTAACCCCCCACTGTTTTCTTGGTCAGGGTTCTTGGACTCTATTGCCTATCCCCCAAGAAACAGAATGAAGGTGCAAGCGTGCCCGGCGGACATGTGCGTGGAATGACCCCCCCCTGACCTGTCCTCCCCCTCTCTCAGATACAGCTAATTATGTCATCACACAATACCCAACAAGGCACAGGCAGGACTTTTTAAGACTGTTGTACCACCCAAGTACCCAAATTCTTAATACAGAAGCAAACTCAAAAACAAATTTTGAGATATCTTAAATGGGTTTCCCGTGGAAATCCTAATCATCAATTCATATCACACTTTTCATAGAATGTCCTTTAACTAAGCTTCTGTTCCCATTGTAAAAGTTAAATACAAAAACAAAAGGTGTTTGTCTTACAACACAATTGTGTATTTTTTTATTTTGCAAATTTATTTATCCTATCATAACACACGATATATAGGTAAGAGAGCAAGAATGCCTAAGTCCTTGGGTCTGTCCCAAGACTTTCGACCATTAACATATAAACTGCTCAAAAAAATTAAAGGGACACTTGAAAACACATCAGACGCAATGGGGGGAAAAATCATGCAAAATACTTCCTGATATGGACTGGGTATGAGTTAGGAATGAAAAAATGCCAACAATCGTTTGATGGAAAGAACAATGATCACCCTACAGACCCAAGAAATCAAAGCGTAAAAATGATGCAGCAGCCTCCTCCATTTAGCCAAAATTTCCATTGCCACAACTCACATGATACTCCATAGTCCCTGTATGGCTTCCACGTGCTGTATGCACGTCTGACAACGTCGGGGATGCTCCTAATTGGACGACGGATGTGTCCTGGGGGATCTCTTTCCCGCGGTCTGAACCAAGGGCATCAGTGAGCTCCCTGGACAGTGGGTGATGTGCACCTGGTGGCGTCGAATGTACCGAACATAATGTCCCGAGGTGTTCTACTGATTTGGTCAGGAGGCGAGTGCAGAGGCAGTCATGGTAATCATTCCTTTCATCCTCCAAGAACTGCCAGCGTACTCTCGCCACATGAGGCCAGGCATTGTCGTGCACCTGGAGAACCCAGAACCCACTGGAACAGCGTAGGGTGGGTCTGACAATGGGTCCAACATTTCAATCCCCGATACTACAACAGTCGGGGTCCATTGTCTAGCCTGTAGAGATCTTTCCTTCGACCATCCTACCCACCACCAAACCGGTTTCATGCTGAATGATGTTTTTGGGTTTTTTTTCAGGCGGCATAACGTCTCCACGGCCGTCTCCAGATCCCGTCACATCTGTCACATGCGCTCATGTGAAACAGGGTGGCCATGTCGGATCTGGATTATGGTGTTCTATGGACAATGCCAATCGAGATCTACGATGCTTGGGCAGTGAGCACATGGCCCACTACAGGACGTCAGGCCCTCAGACCACCCTCATAAAGCCTGTTTTGGTTTTTTTGGTCAACACCATTTCATCCATGGCCTGCTGGAGGTAATTTTTGTAGGGCTCTGGCGGTGTCCATCCCTGTTCCCCTTTGTTTGCACAAGAAGCAGACACCCCCCGTTCCTGCTGAGGGGGTTAAGGATCTTCGACAAGCCTTGTCTAGCTCTCCTAGAGTACTGCCCCTGTCTCCTGCATACTCCTTTAAGACTGTGCTGGGAGACACAGAAAACATTCTGCAAAGCACACGTAAAGTGATGTGCCATCCTGCAGGAAGTGGACTACCTGTGCAAGCCTGTAGGTCCAGGTACCTCACCATGGTACTATAGTGGACATTGACGCCTAGCCACTGCAAACAGTGAAAATCAGCCAGAAAATATGAAGAGAGACAAAATGTCAATGGCCTCCACCTAATACACCATTCCTGTTTTGGGGGTCGTCTCATTGCTGCTCCTCTAGTGCACATGTTACTTTCATTAACACCAAAGCAGCTGAAACTGATTAACAACCCCCCTGCTACTTAACTGACCAGATCAATATCCCAGAAGTTGAGTTGATGCTATACTCTGATTAAAAAGAGTTCCTGTAATTTTTTGAGCAGTGTATAATCACCGGTCAAAACATTAGACACCTGTGACTGAAACATACCTTTAAGCCACAATTCTGATAAGATTTTCTTGTTGACTGGGATTTTTGCCACTGCTGGTAGACATACGCTTCGATACACCTGCAAATCCAGCTATTTCCTTCACACTATGGCCTTTGGCACATCCAAATCCAATCAAACCTTTTTACCAGTCATTAACATCTGCTTTGTGACCCATTTTCCACACAATGATTGAGACATTCACTACACTGTACCACCTCTTCTCAATCTATGAATCCCATCACACACCCCACAAGCATTTATAGCCTGATCACCCTCATGCAATGACATCTGCAGAAGCCTGAAGTTACTCCCACCTTAAACACGCAATATGACTAATTTTTTGTCCTGGGAGTATATATTCGTCATTTTTCTAAAGCTTCTGCAGTTGAAATTGAAGCTTAACAATTCTGTTTGCAATAAAGGATGAACACCTTTTTATTCTTTCGCTGTCAGCAACCACTTTATCCAGATTAAGGTCAAGTAAATACACAGAAACAATGGGCACAACTCATGAATACACTCTGGGTGAGGGCAGTTAATCACACACTGACGTACTCACACCAGAGTTAATTTGGACAGTCCACCTACTGGCACGCTTTTGGGAGATGGGAGGAAGCCAGACTACTCATGAGCACACAACTATTCACATAGTAACTAAAAACAAGAATTGAACACTGGTCTCTGGAGACAACAACACTACTTGCTGCACCACCAAGTCGTCAAAACAAAAGAACATGAAATGATGTTGATATTAGATGTAGATATTGAACTAAATAAGAATGTATTTACAATGTTCACCAACTAGGTAAGACAAGATTTAAGTTAAACCAGTTTATAAAACGCTAAACTCTCCATGTTGCATATCTCTGCAGCATACTATAAAAACTATAACATTTCTAATACAAAACAACAAGATAGTATGTGACACACTACAGATCTCCTCTGAACCTAAAAACTAGACAAAAACTAACCATGGCCTGTTCTTGTGTGTAAACACGCTCGAGTGAAGCAGTGTATTGTGGTTGTGCTCATATAGGGCAAATTGGTGTTTGTGTTATAAAATGTCACAAAGAAAAGCATTTGCTCCATAACTCGATGAGAATCCAACTACAAAGAAACGTGTGATGAGTGGGCAGGAACAGGGTCTGCTATTGAAGTGTGGTGATTAATGGAACGCCTATACACAGACATGGCCGGGTGGAGGTGGTACCTCGGCTGGAGTGACATGTCCCTGGTAAAAGTTACTCCATCATAATCTGAGTCCCATTCTTTTCTCCGAAAAAAGCCCCATGTGGCCAGGGATCTAATCATCCACTCACACCAGTGGGCTGACCCACCGCATTACTAGCTAGTTTTTCCAGCCGTGTCAGCTATTCAGGCAGCAGCTCTCAGCTGTGCCTCCTATACCCATTCAATGCGATACTTGAGTTGGTAAGCAATTCATATTTCTTAAAGGAAAGAACACAGACTGCTGAGAGGGGAAAAAGATAGCATCTCAGTGTTTTGGGCAACTCAGCCACAAGGTTTAGAGAAGAGGAGACAGAGCTCTGTTATTTTGTTTTGGTTTTTTTATTTTTTATTATGTTTTTCTCAAGATATTTCAGAATTACAAATAAAAACCAAACTGAACCCAATGAGCAGAACTCTTGGTTAAGGTGGGTATCACACTCGCCCAAGACAGCAAAAGCGAATGCATGATAGCATGTAGATAATATTTATTAAGCAAATGCAAAGCAATACTAGCAAACGTGAAGCAGAATCGTAGTATAGGCAGTCTGAGGTCTGATACATGAAAAGATAGGAAATTTTTTGACAATCTAGAAAGCTCAGGTAGGAATCGTGGTCAGAGAGAAGAAGGAGAGTTCATAAACCAGTATGAGATGATGAGTTAACATGCTCAGAGACATAGGGAGTAACTAAGTGACTCCGCAGTGAGACTGAGGAATAAATGGGTTTAAATGTCCATGTGACGAGGACAGATGCAGAACAGGTGTGGAGGGATAATACGCAAGCAAATCAGAGTGCACTAGAGTGAGGACTGGGAAGTGGAGTCCAGGCCGCTGAGGGGCCAGGTTTAACAGAACCCCATCCAATAGGCACATGCAGGCCAAGAGATGGGTGAGAGCACACATCCAGCAGTCCCAGAACAACTGGTATTAAAAGAGAGACACTGATATATGAAGACAAACATAAGTGAGGAGGTAACAGGAATCTGAAGGCTATTAAACTTTTTCACTATTTTTAAAAGGTCCCAGTCCATTTGGGCTGGAGCTTGGCATTTTTCTCTAGCAAATATATTGGGTTGAAAGCCACACTCACTCCTTGGGTTGGAAATCGGAAGCTGGTCTGTGATGGCGGTCAGCCTGGGTCAGAGAAGGGCCCAGTTTCAGCAGAACCACTCACCAACAGCTGGAGAATCAGAGGGTCCCACAGCAAGAAGGGATGTTGGTAGCTGAGGACACATTGGTAGGGAGTCCCATAGCAGAATGGATTAGGGAATTCTGGGTTATATCGACCCATGACAGGAACTGGAACCAATCAGTTTGATAGTGCTAGCAGTAGAGCCACATGAATGTACTATTTTCTTTGTTAGTGCATTCACATTGTCTGTCAGATTGTGGGTAGTAACCAGACATGAGGCTGATTGAGATCCTAAACTTAAATCCTTTCCATAAATCCTGACAGACAGATAAGGTAAACTGAGCACCCTGGTCTGACATAATGTTCTTGGGGATCCCAAATTGGCAGAACACCTCCTAGAAAATGATCTAAAGCAGTGGGTAGATGGGTGAGTGGGATTTCGCTGTGTGGAACAACCTATTGATAGTCATGAGCATGGTAGTGTAACCTTTGGTGTTGGTGAAAACGTTGATGAAATCAATAGAGGTCTGGAGTCGAAAATGATTCTGTACCATGGGCAATCTGGAAGATGCCGAGGAACAGACCGGCTGGCTGGGGGTGTTTATGTGTATGGGGATCAGGAGGCAACAAAACAACAAACATCTCCATGCATAGATACACATACATGTATGTAACACATGGAGATTAACTGTACTATGCACATCACTCCAGGATGATCAGAATACAGTGAGGCATGAGCCCACATGATGAGGTTACTGCGAAGCCACAAGGGCATATACTTTCAGTTCAGAGGACTGGAGGAGGGTGTGAGCTTAATCTGGATGGTGCAGTTGTTCTGACTATCAAGGTTCCACTAGGCAGCTTGGTAAAAGCTAGTGGGTGGCAGGATGGACCTGGGTGACATGATGGGATACATATCATGGCAAGGATGTGTGGGGCGGTTCTTGGAACTGGGGCAGTAATAGATGAAGCAGTTAAAACATGTCATGAAGAGGGAGCAGTGCACTTACTGAGGCGTTAAACAGACCTGAGATATTCTAATTTCTTGTGGCCAATATATACAATGAAGGGATGTTGGGTAACCTGAAGCCAAATGTCTCCATGCCTCCAATGCTAATTTAATGACTAGTAATTCCTGAGTCCAACTTTATGTAGAGACTGTTGAAACTCTGTGTGGAGTCGTGGCAATTGGCTGAGAGCAGGGCAGATCAGTTCCAGCTGCAACTCTGATGCATAGTTCACCACAGAACGATGACCTTGGCAGAGCTTGAGGAGAATCTCAATAACCCTGACTCTATATATATAATATTGTAACCTCCTTGAACAAGGAGGTTACAGTGGTTTGCAATGATGATGAAGGGTTAGATGGAAGCGGAACATACTCAGAAGCAGGTGGTTTAGAAGCCACCAGACAGGAAAGCTCTGATACCACTGGGACGAGAGCAGCCAACTTGCGCTGATGAACCACGAGCTCGACGATAGCCTGGGAGAGAGCAGTGAGCTTCTGCTGGCTTGGGAGGCAGAATCAGCTGCCGCCGCTCTCTATGTTAGTGAAGTTAATTAAGAGAGCAGAGCTGAGCGCAAGATAACAGGTAAGTAAACAGTGCAAGACAGAATCATAGTATAGGCAGTCCATGGTCCGATGCATAAAAAAACAGGCGAGTTAGCAAAGATCCCAAAAGGCTTAGATGGAAATTATATTCAGAGGGAAGGAGAGTTCATAAACCAGAGTACATGATGACATAACGTCTTCCGAGACCTGGGGAGAGACTAAGTGACTTTCTGGAGAGAGTGAAGAAGAAGGAGGAGGTTTAAATGTCTAAAAGCTTTGAGGACAGATACAGAACAAGTGATGAGGGTTAGTACACGGGCAAATCAGAGTTCAAGAGTGAAGGTTTGGCCAGGGTGGGAGTCTGTGTCCAGGTGGCTGAACAGGACCGTAGGTATGACAATGGGTACTGTAAGGTTATAAGAAATGCTTTTGTGATTAATTAACCTAAATTCACACACAAAAAAAATTAAGACTGAAATGTCACCTTTAATTAAGGCCATTCCAAGTAAATGAAAAATTAATATAGATTTTTTAAGTTAAAGCAATAATTGTCCTAAGTTTTGGAATCTCTTAATTTAACATTTTGTGACAAGGAAGGTTGTGCTCATATTTGACATAAAATTTTACACTAGCCTGTTTGTTTCCCATATACACCATAATGGGCTTTTGCACTTTTGCAAATCATAACATTTTATTATTTTTAATGGGGTTTAGCCAGGGACCTGGATGTTAATAGATTTGGACTATGGCCCAGTCAAAGCTGTGGTAGGTTCAGGCAGATTTTCATTTAAAATGTCATGGGGTCCACAATGTCATGTATCCTATCAAGGTAAAGTAAGAAAATGTGGGTAGATTCATCAACAAGTCTTATCTACCCCCTTCCTGATATATTAAGTTAAATTCAGCACAACAACAGTAACAGTGAATTACAATTTGCAGATATATGCCATATTTACCGGTACGTTTGTTTACTACAGACGTTGTTGTAGGACACATTTAGAAACTCAAGAAAATGTAATTTGACCAGCGGTGCACAAATTTTGCATAAGGCTATAATTTCTGGGCAACTGCCATCTAATTATAGTTCAATAAATGATGACTCCACAGTGCTTCTTCTGCAAATTCCCAACCCTGAAGCTAACCACCAATTCTTATTGTACGTGGCAGCAAAATATACTTGTGTTCTCTTTCACGTTAACTTTATTTTTAACTTCTTAATTAATTGCCCTAAAGTGGAAATGGGCACTGGGAGTTGTGTAGCCATGTTATAGCTATTGCCTGTTTTAGCAGGATTTCTTTCATGTGTTTAGTACAAGATTAAGCTAATTAACCATAAGAACAATTTCATAACCCATCTTCGCCAAGGGTGTCAATAAATCTAGATCTGATTGTGAATTCCAGTAACACTCCACATTGAAATTCACAAAAATATGCATCAAAAGCATCAAGTTATAGGATCAAGATATTAGAAACAACAATGTAGATAAATTAGTACGGAAATTATAAATGATTAATTCTTATTAGTTTGTCATAGTTACATGCAGTGGGACCAACGGCTTCCCGTACTGTCACTGATCAGGTAATTACAGAAAAGAAATCCCAGAGAACAGTTTTAATCCTTGCACTTATAATGCCTCAGGGAGCAAAAATTAAATATAGCCAGCCATGTGGCTGACCATTCATGGAGAAAAGTGCAGAAAGAGTGTAGACTATGTACTCACATTACTTTGCTACCCATATTCATTATATTATGTATATGTACTTTCAGCCATGGCTAACTGCAAAATCATGTAAAGCATGCACAGTTTATGCTTGCTTAAGTAGCAAGTGGAGATATGTATTAGCATATTTGTGCTGCTTTATAAAGCTGGGTAATAGCTTTGCCGGGTAACCAGTTGTGTGAAGCCCAGGCACTCAGAGCAGGATGAATCTCATTACTGAGACATGTCATCTCTGGTCAGCTCTGGACAGCGCTATCCCCCTGTGACATTAGTCCCTGTTTATTCTGTGTGACCCTAATTGAAAATCATAGCAGGTGTGCCCTTTATCAGTGTAATCTCATTAGCAAACTTCACAAATGTGTCAGGAAGGAAGTTCTGCACCATCGGTGATGGAGAACGTGTTGTACACAACAGCACACAGATGATCACCAAAGTCACTGCTTATTGAAGCGGAGACACACAATGACAATGTTAATAAAAGGCTTCCGAGTTATAAGCAGAGTGCATTCGCGTTCGAGTACGTTTCTTTATCTCCTCTGTGATTTCGTCAGCAGCTGGAGGTGAGGACAAATGGTAACCAGAGTAGACATATAGGTAAGCTCTTGCCATTGTTCATACACATGATCACACGGAGCAACTAATAAATAGAACAAAAAATGCACAATGAGTATATAGTGTTACCCTATTGAAGTACCCTAATTTTAGAATGAATTCTGGGGTTTTGTTGTTAAACCATTGAAATCACTGTTGTTTCGGTTAAACTCACTCTAGAATCCTTAGGATTTCAAAAAAGTTCAAATACCTTATGGGTGAGAGACCACATTACACCAGGCTAGTGTAAAAGCTTGGTAAACATTCACGTGTTCTAACAGAAATGCCACCTTCAGTCTGTGTGATCACGTTAGAGAGATACTCCATGAATAATCATTCCAGGTGTAACAGCTCGCATAATGGCTTGAGTTTTGCTCTTGGAGGGCTGTCTATCCATGCCAATCCCTCCTCCGTGTTGAGATTTAAGCAGTTCTCCATTTATCCAACAAATAACTTCTCCGACCCCAGCGACTCACTGTATAACCTATAAGCCATCAGGAAGGAGATACAGGAGTATCTGTACCAGAACCAGTCAGCTCAGGAAAAGCTTCTTTCCCTCATCCATTCCGCTACTGAACTCCACAAAACACTGGCAGTAGTACACACACTGGACTTATTACCCTAACACTACTCAGACTCTTCATCACACTCGTCCACATTACTATAAATAACTATCTACAAAAATATCTATGCATATTATGTATATGTGTATATGTATGCATATACAGTAGGGCAAAAAAATATTTAGTCAGCCACTGATTGTGCAAGTTCTACTTAGAAAGATGAGAGAGGTCTGTAATTTTCATCATAGGTACACTTCAACTATGTGAGACAAAATGAGAAAAAAAAATCCAGGAAATTACATTGTAGGATTTTTAAAGAATTTAATTGTAAATCATGGTGGAAAATAAGTATTTGGTCACCCACAAACAAGCAAGATTTCTGGCTCTCACAGACCTGTAACTTCTTCTTTAAGAAGCTCTTCTGTCCTCCACTCGTTACCTGTATTAATGGCACCTGTTTGACCTCGTTATCTGTATAAAAGACACCTGTCCACAGCCTCAAACAGTCAGACTCCAAACTGAACCATGGCCAAGACCAAACACCACCGCTCGGGCAACAAAGATGTGGCTCCGTATAAAGCATTTCAAGGTCCTGGAGTGGCCCAGCCAGTCTCCAGACCTCAACCCCATAGAAAAATTTGTGGAGGGAGTTGAAAGTCCATGTTGCCTAGCAACAGCCCCAAAACATCACTGCTCTAGAGGAGATCTGCATGGACGAATGGGCCGAAATACCAGCTACAGTGTGTGCCAACCTAGTGAAGACTTACAGGAAACGTTTGACCTCTGTCATTGCCAACAAAGGTTATGTTACAAAGTATTGAGTTGAATTTTTGTTATTGACCAAATACTTATGTTGCACCATGATTTCCTAGATTTTTTTCTCATTTTGTCTCTCATAGTTGAAGTGAAAATTACAGACCTCTCTCATCTTTCTAAGTAGGAGAACTTGCACAATCAGTGGCTGACTAAATACTTTTTTTTTGCCCCACTGTATATTATTTCCATTATATTTATTAATCTCGCACTACTCTGCTTTGTTGCACATTGCTACTATATGCACTTCTAATAGATTCCAACTGCATTTCGTTGCACTGTACTTGTACTGAGCAAATGACAATAAAGTTGAATCTACCTACCTACCTACCTACAACTAATTTAAGGCCATCCATCACGACACTGTTATCATCAACTGAACAGTATACAGTTACGCCACATAAACTCCAGGTATCTTGCAATGCTTTGACTTTTGTGAGTCTGCTTTTGACTTTTGACCCATAGAACACCTTAAGAAAGAAACACTAAAACCTGGTAAAAGCTCAAAAGTCCCACCTTAATGCTGACAGCTTACACAATGCTCTCTTGTTTGGCTCCACCGGTTGCTGTGAATACAAGCGAGTTACCAGTGACAGTGAGACACCTGTTCAAGCATACCCTCACCCATTTCATCACTTAATCAGAGGACACAGACACAGCCAAGCTCATTTAGTCAAATTTATACAAATAAAGCTCTAAAACAATGCTGCCAATATGGCTGAATCCATTTCAACATGGCAAACATTTACAACACTGATGGGTTTATTTAGAATCTAATGAGGCCCTGAAGGTAGAATCATTCTACAAACACAGCCAGCAAAGAAAAATCCACACACTGCAAGAATACCCTGGGTCACTGTGCTTATTGCATACTTGCATACACATATTGTTAAACATATCATAATATTTAGTGTCCACTGTACTGTCCATTGGATAATGATTACATTAAATCATCCCATACAGGACCTCTAAATGTAAGACAGTCATATTATCAAATTTAATAAAAAAGCAACCACTGCTCAATTTTTGTCTGCTGTACAAATATGACTGTCTAATAAAGAAATAGTCAAAATGTCATTATGGTATAATCATCATGCAAGTAACCCAAACTATGGTACATGTTTTTGTCTTTACTGAAGACCTTGCCAGATCATTCACAGTGCTGACTGGAAGAACTACCTGAGCCTCTGGGCTAAGAACTTCTCAAAAAGTCAGTTTGTCCATGAGATGGGATTGGATATGTGAGTTGTATAGACACTCGGCCCTATGTATAAATGCACACAAAGTCACACAGAATACGATCATCTAAACAAAGTTCTTTTCATGCTACTCTCACTACGAGTGGATGTCAAGATACCACCAAGGGCACAACATGCAGTGCAAAAGAAAGTGGAACACAAAAAGACTTGCAGGAATCTATAGAACTTGCTAAAGTCTACTATAACAAGTCTCATCAAAAGCAGCAAGAAGTATTGCTGTTGCTCAAGAAGGTTCTAGCCCTTATTAAATGCAATGTTTATACTATTTTCATCTTAGATCATGAATAATTAATCAGTGTATAGTGTCTTATAAGATTACAGGGAATGCATTTGTATACCATTATGGCCAAGCTAAAGATCTCATTGCAATTTACATTTTTTGCCGGGCAAATGATACACAATACAATAATCCCCCGCAGATGTGGTGTATCTGTGTCTGGGCAGCATCCAGCTGACTAATCTGAGCAGCGCACTGTGGACTAACCACTTTGTTTTTGTTTTCGCTTTCAATACATTATTCAATATATTACATGAGATATTTAATATTTTATTAAAAACCTTTGTGTTAATGATTTTGACCAACTGCAGGTTACTGTAAGTGCTTTAAGTATGTTTAAGGTAGGCGACGGTATCATATACAATAGTACCTTGGTTCTTGTCGTTAATTCGTTCCAGAAGGCTTGTGGAGAACCGAAAGCAGTACATTTTTCCCATAAGGAATAATGTAAATTGAATGAATCTGTTCCAGACCTCCAGAAAATCCACATTGTATAAGACATATGCATTAGTAGAGTTGTATTGTACAGGTGCTCCCTGATTTACAATAGGGATATGTTCTGACAAATCCATCATACTGCAAGTTAAATGTACAATGGTGCTTGAAAGTATTAGAAGTCCTAAAAGTAGAGGAATTTTAGTCCATTCCTCCGTATAGAACAGCTTCAACTCTGGGATGTTGGTGGGTTTCATCACATTAACTGCTCGCTTCAGGTCCTTCCACAACATTTCGATTGGATTAAGGTCAGGATTTTGACTTGGCCATTCCAAAACATTACCTTTATTCTTCTTTAACCATTTTTGGTAGAGCAAATTGTGTGCTTAGGATCGTTGTCTTGCTGCATGACCCACCTTTTCTTAAGATTCAGTTCATGGACAGATGTCCTGACATTTTCCTTTAGAATTCTCTGATATAATTCAGAATTCATTGTTGCATCAATGATGGCAAGCCATCCTGGCCCCAGATGCAGCAAACACAGGCCCAAACAATGATACTACCCACCACCATGTTTTCACAGATGGGATAAGGTTCTTATGCTGGAATGGCAGTGTTTCCTTTCTACAAACAAAATGCATTTCTTTATTTTTTCTTTTAACCATAAGCTCTATTTTGGTGGCTCATCTTGTCCACAAAACATTCTTCCAGTAGCCTTCTGGCTTGTCCACATGATCTTTAGCAACCTGCAGACGAGCAGCAATGTTTCTTTTGGAGAGTAGTGGCTTCCCCCCCCCCCCTGCCTTGCAGCCCTGCCATGCACACCATTGTTGTTCGTGTTCTTCTGATGGGGGACTCATGAACATTAACATTAGCCAATGTGGAGAGAGGCTTTCAGTTGCTTAGAGAGTTACCCTGAGGTCCTTTGTGAACCTCACCAACTATTACACATGCCTTGCTCTTGGAGTGATCTTTGTTGATCGACCACTCCTGGGGAGGTGACAATGGTCTTGAATTTCCTCCATTTGTACACAATCTGTCTGACTGTGTGGATTGGTGGAGTCTAAACTCTTTAGAGATGGGTTTTGTAGCCTTGTCCCAACCCGATGAGCATCAACAACTCTTTTTTCTGAGTTCCTCAGAAATCTCCTTTGTTCGTGCCATGATACCACTTCCACAAAAGAAAAAAAACGTTTGTTGTGAAGAGCAGACTGTGAAAGATCCCTGTTCTTTAAATAAAACAGAGGCCCTCTACTCACACCTGATTGTCATCCCATTGGACTTGAAAACACCTGACTGGTTTAATTCACCTTCAAATTAACTGCTAATCCAAGAGGTTCACAAAACTGTTGTCACTCCCTATATGTAATATTGGATCATTTTCCTCAATAAATAAAATGAACCAAGTAATAAAAAAATATTTTGTCTCATGTGTTAACTGGGTTTCTACTTTAGGGACTTGTGTGAAAATCTGATGATGTTTTAGGTCATATTTATGCAGAAATACATAAAATTCTAAAAGTTTTACGAACTTTCAAGCACCACTGTACAATAACCCCACGATGGGTTTACCGGACACGTATTCCCATTGTTAAAATGGGGTATACCTGTTTCACCACTTGACTTCAAACATCTACCTAGTACAGATGAGTTACAAAAAAATCTTATCTCCCTATTTGTGTCTTATTTAAAACACAACACATGCTAACTTGATCCAGATTCTACAAAAAAAATTATTTTTTTTAAATGCAGCTCTGTCTTTTCATATAATAACTTCCTTGCTAGAAACTGGTAGTTTTCCAGACTCATTCAAGATTGCTGATTTCAGACCATTATTAAAGAGAAATAACTTAGATAAAGAATAATGTTAGTCCAATGTGCACAGCGCTTCTTAATTAAGCAATGCTGAAGAATAATATGAAAGAAACTAAATTCTTCTTTACTAGTATAATTTTTAATAGATGGGATACCATTTTGTGCAAATGTTTTGCAAGTTATTTACTGAAAGAAAGTTGTTAATCTGGTTACCCACAGCTCGAAAAAAAGTGTGACATTCCTTATGGTGTTCCACAGGGGTCCGTTTTTGGTCCACAGCTTTTATACTCGCTATATGTTTGCTGTAAATTATTCCCATCTGCTGAGCCAGCAATATTACTGCAAACACCCTGACAGACTGCATTACTAACTAAATTAGTACCAATGTCCCTATACTTAATTAAGATAAATTCTAATAGAGAAAAAATATGAACAGCATTTTATTCACTACTGAAAATATGATTAACTGGTTACAGCTTGGCCATAATGCAACAGTCAAGGCATTATAAGTGAGTCACAAGAGAGAACATATAACACCAAATCTGGCATCACTACACTGCCTCACTTTTAGAACAGACTAAAAATGCTTTTTTTACAGCATTAAATGGATTACTACCATCATAGATAACAGACTCTCTGTCTCCACATGGTCCAAGTCGTTCTCTAAGATACAGTACTGCAAGTTTCCTTTATGAACCTAAAGTTAATCATAAAAAATGTTATGAGGCAGCCTTTTCTCTTTATGTTCCGTAAAACTTGAACTATTTTCCAAAAGAGATGAAATAGGCAACCTCAGTACACATTTTATGGAGCAGTCAGGCACATATTGTTAATGTTACTAATATTTTATGAATTTTATTATTCATTACATTTCCTTTTACTTCTGTTGCTGCACTAATGTTTTGTTATTTACATTATTGTTGGCTTTTTATGTCCTGATTTTATCATAACACTTTTTCTTATTGTTTTTACCTCTGTGAAGAATTTTAAGCAGCAACATATTCATTAAGTGTACTGCATTAAAATTTAAGTTACACTATCTATACAAAACTTTGTGGACACCCAATGTCAAAACATGGGTATTTGTAAAGACTATGTCCCCTTTTGCTTCTACACATCCTTCGCTCTTCTGAGAAGAGCTTTCCACTAGATCTCGGAACATCACTATAGGCACTGCCTCACCAAGGCCACTGTAATTCATCTCAAAAGATATACATTAGTTAGGGTCTGGGCTCTGTGAAAAGCAAGGCAAATTCTTCATCTCTGGGCTTCACTCTCACAGACAAGGGCCCCCAATCTGGGCAACGCCATCACCAAGAGCCCAGGTCTCCATGGTGATGGGCTCATGTATTTGACCAGCTGCCGCTACCAGTGCACTGGCATACGATTTTTCTTTATAGATTTGGTCTTTATAAGGCAAATTGATGACCGGACATGTTGGAGAGGTGGAAGCATATAGCAGCATTATTTTGAGAGTCACTGAGTTCAGTACAACCCATTCTATTGCCACTGTTTGTGAATACACATTCCATTCCTAAATATTATAAACCTGTCAGACCCAAGTGTGGTTGAAATAACAATGACCACTGATTAGTAGCAGTATCTACATAGAGTGGATGGCCACTTTATTACTGACAACCATCTAGTAGCACGGTGGCCTTCCTTTGGCCTTCAAAACTTCAGCAATTCATCATGGCATAGATTCCTCCAGTTGTTAAAATCATTTTGCAGAAACACTGACCCATGCTTCTCACAGTTGCCACAAATTAAATGTACCTCCTCCCGGAGATGCTGTATAGGATTAAGATCTGGGGACTGTGAAGGCCAGGGAAGGAATGAAAACTCTCTGTCATGTTCCAGGAACCAATCCATAACTATAAAACCCTTGTGTCATGGTGCATTGCCTTGCTGAAAGTGTCCTGCTGCTATAGGGTAAACAGCTGCCATGAAAGGATGGTCACAATGCTTCCGAAAGTCCTACTGTCCAAGCATCCATCAAAAGTTATCAGAGGAGCCAGGGTGTGGCAAGAAAACATTCTCCCCACCGTTACTCCACCTCCACCAGCCTGAACTGTTACCACCTGACAGGAAGGGTTAATCGGTTCATGCAGCTTGTAACAAATTGGAATGTTCTTATAACGTTTAGGGTGATCATCCTTGCCACCGTCACCCTAGGTTTGCTCAATTTGAGATTGGCCTTACATATCAGAAGATAATCCAAAATTCTAAAGCTGCTTTGAGACAATGCTCCACTGTAATAAGCGCAATATAAATAAATCTGACAGGACATGACCAATTCTGGGCATCCCATCAGCATGTTCAACATATGGGTTTTTTTCACAATTTTTGAGCTCCTTTGCCCATTGGAGTCTTGCCTTTTCTTTCAGACAGCAGTGGCACTTAAACTGATCGTTTCCTGTTATTGCCCATCAGTGCTAAGGAATGGGTAGTAATGAATTCAGACATGTTAGCTGGAACACCAGTGTTATAACCAGCTGCAATTTGCTTGACTGTGGATGACCTGTTTGTCAGAACGGTTCTTGACATGTCCCTCTGACCCCTAAACGAGTTGTTTACATCCAAAGGCTCCCCTTTTGCTGGATGTCGTTCCTCGATCACACAATTCTCGGTACACTCTCGACAAAACCCCACAAGGCTGGAAGTTGCTGAAATACTGGTTCCAGTTAGTCTAGCACCAATGACAATGCCTCATTCGAAGTCACTCAAATCGCACGATTTTCCCATCCCATCACATTGAAACTGACCCACTTGTTCACCTGATTTTATGCTGCTCTCTGGAGTCAAGTGCTCAATTTCCATACAGGGAAGCTCCAATCATGAAAAGGGTAGGTGTCTCTAATAAAGTGGCCACTCAGTGTACATTTGTATAAGTTCTGAACAAAAGGTCAACAGTGTTTACACCCCTGAGCTAACACAACTAAGAGAAAAAGGAGCTAATACCAGTTCTTACAATACTGCCACGAAGTGGACATGATAATGTAACTGCTGCTATATATCTAGATACTTTTTAATTCAATTGTCCCGTATGATGTATGCTTATAGTCCCTAACCTGAGTATACATATAACATGCCATGTACAAACACACACATGGTACTATGCAAAAGTCTTAGGCCACCATAGGATTAGATATACCATTTCGTGTTTCGTGTATAAAAGTCATATATAATTATTTATCAGTATCTTTATTATAATACTACCAGAAAATACAGGAAATGTGTATGCCGTATTAAAAACTGGAAAAAAAAATCAGGAAAAAAGCTTCAGTAGGCTACAGTGGCAAGTATTCAGTGTGGCAATAGCAGCATCTGGCACATTCAACTGGATGCCAGGGTGATCCTTCTATTGTCAGAAGAAGGTTGATCAGCAATGGTCTTTTTGAAAGGGTAGCAGCCAAGAAACCACTTTTCAGAAGGGGAACGGGGTGAAAAGGCTAAGATATTACTGGTATGAAGATTTCAAATAAAGATCAGTGGAAAAAGGGTATTATGGAGTGACGAATCCAAATTGAAATTACAGAATTGACAATATGTGTTATATATGGTCATTATACCTTCGCTAAAACAACACATCTCTAAATGGTGTAAATCAAATCTATGTTCTAACAAATCCATCATACTGTAAGTTAAATGTATCATGGACTGTTGAGTGTTCAGAAGAGTGGTCTATACTGTATCATAGCAGATAGTAAAGATAAGTAAGTATGTAAGTAATGTTTCACTTACATTAACTTGCATTTGGCCATCATTAACACAAAGCTTATTTTATAACAAAGTGTTGAAAAATCACATGTAATTGAGCGAGTAATGGATTGAAAAGTAAAAGCAAAACACTTACTCTATTGGTGAACACGGGAGCTAGCATAGCTGCTAAGCTAACTGCAGCCTGAGTTCTGGAGCATTCAATTCCTGTTTTGATTTTGGTTGGCTCTTATAAACTAACCTTTTCAGGACCCATGGAGACTTATATTTATATACTTATATTTGCACTAAGAATACAGTACTGTAGATGTAAAAATAAAGAAAAACACGATAAACACAGCAATGCTCTTTTCGGAAGGGGAACAAGGTGAAAAGGCTAAGATATTACTGGTATGAAAATTTCAAATGAAGATCAGTGGAAAAAGGGTATTATGGAGTGATGAATCCAAATTGAAATTTCTGAATTGATAATATATGTTACATATGTTTATTATACATTTACATTTACAGCATTTAGCAGACGCCCTTATCCAGAGTGACTTACATTGAAACAGTCTTACAATCCAAGCAATTGTGGGTTAAGGGCCTTGCTCAAGGACCCAACAGTGGCAGCTTGGCAGAGGTGGGATTTGAACCCTGGACCTTTTGGTCCATAATCCAGTACCTTAACCGCTGGGCTACCACAGTCCCACATCGCTAAAACCATCGCTAAAACAATAAATCTAAATGGTGGCCTAAGAATTTTGCACAGTAGTGGATCTTGCCCGTAAAAAGTGTCTTACCTTTAGGATCAGACAGCCCAGAGCCAAAAGCACTGATGATGTAGTCAGCTTTGAGGCGTATGATCTGCTCGTGGTCCTCGACCCACTCGCCGCGTCTCAGTTTGCCTCAGTCTCGGCAGAAACCCATTCCGTGCACTACGCCATTCTTCAACAAAACCTCCCTCGGTGACAGGAAAGGCAGAAACTCGCACATTTCTTCCTTAGCCAGCTCCATCTACACAGACAGCAGAGTGGACTCACTGCTCAACAGATACATCAATCTACATTTTATACTGACAATCACCAAACACACTGGCTCTTTGCTTCTTGCAGTCATCGCGACACAAAACATAATAACCAGCATAGTCATGTGGAAATCAGTAAAAAAAGTTGAAATAAAACCTAAATAAAAGACATTAGTTCTCAGATGAACTGTAAACAAGTCACAAAGAGGGTGTCTTGAATGAAGCTGCACTTTTAGATGAGTATGGAAAGCTATTTAACATAAGCGTGAAGCATTCCTGTTTGGCGTTTTCCAACTCGTGCTGGTCATATTGCATTGGTTCACTTCAGTGCAAATTATTCACATAACTTCAAGTTTCTATTTTCTGTGAAAACGCTGAATACGCCTACAAGTGTTCTAATCCTAATATACCTTATAAACAAACTTAATTAGTGAGGGTGGATGGAAGCTTCATTGCCTTTCTGCAGCCGGCTGAAAACAGATGTGAACAATTAACTTAGTTTTCCTCGTTTCTGTAATATATTTCTGTCACTGCTATGCTAGTGTGACGTGGGTGGAAAGAAGGGCAACATAAGACATGACAAAAGCAATCACTGAAAGGTTAAGAATAGACTTCCTCATGTACTGTATTACTTTGCCTGTACATTGTAGCATGTTTTTCAGTTCTTTTGTAACTTAAGCCCACACTGGTAAAAACAAAAGGATGTAATATTCTTATGAGGATGTAAAGAAAAGTAACGCGTTCCATTTTTTCCCCCCATTTGCTCTCAATGACACTGCAGTGACTGTGACACATAACTCTCAAAGCAGAGCCTTAAAAGAGCTGTTCATGCCATCCTTTAGACAACTGCTGCAATTTTCAGGGGAACTAGTGCAGAGCAAACTGCTGCCTGTCTCTCCACATTCTGGGAAAGGAAGACTTTTGAGGAGTAATCTCCCTCTAAAATCAAAGACAAGTCTCAGCAATAAATGAGGGAGGAGAGGCTTAAGAGTGGTGTCAGTGGGCTAGAAAGAGAGCGAGGACATTTTTGCGAATGTCTTAATAAACCCTCTGTGGATGGTTCCCCTCTCAAGACCAAATATTAATAAGCTCCTGTCTGCTGTTGACCTCTCTTTTTTTTTCCACGACTCTCTCGGAATCCTCCAATCTCGTTCTGTCTCTCATCTACCCCCTTATCTGCTCACCTCTTCTGGGACGGCGCGAATGTTGGTGAAGCCTCTTCTGAAGACCACGTAGACCCGGCGGGCGCCGCAGCGCAAAGCTGAGGTGGCACAGTCAAAGGCGGTGTCTCCAGCGCCCAGGACAATCACACAGCCATGGAGCCGAGGCAGTGCTGAGCTGCAGCCGCACATCCCTGAGGCCCAGAGTGGACAAGAAAATGAGAGAAAATGAGACGGAGAGTGAGAAAATGGAAAAGCGTTCAAACTTAACGGCTCAGCTGATATTAGTACTTAAGGCAGTGTAAAATTGCATCTTCGAGTCCTGAGACACAGCATGTCCCTATCAAATTATTCGGCTCCGGTGAAAGGCAGACCTCTATTCTTTCTGGAAACATCCTCACATAGGTAATATTATAGCCTGCACCTCGTGCCGTGCCTTCATTCTCATCTCTGAGATAACAAGCCATTTCTATTGAATGCAGCTGATTTCAGCATGTGATAATGCACACCCCTGAATCCATCAGTCGTGATCAGATCAGACCTTCTTGGGTGCGTTCATACAAGCATGTGCACAGTGGTCCATGCGCAAAGCAATGGCGAACAATGGATCATTCACATAATAATATTATCAGATATACATACACCAAACAACTGTAATGTGTGTGCATTTTTTTCATGTTTTTTCCCCGCTTGTCCTGGCCACAGGGGAAGTCGAGCACTTATCCACAGGGTGCAGGGGTAAGCGTGCCCTGGATGGGATGCCAGTACTTCGCAGGATTAGGTAGGCATTGCTGTTGGGGAAGATGCACTGACTAGCATCCCCTCATCAGAGACAGCCAATCATACCTGTATGTGGCACATGTCTATTAGATGGTGGAGCTCCCTAAAGTGCATATCGTCTAATGTAATGCTCATGTACCTGCATTTACACGTATGCTCCATTCAACATCCACTTGATCAACGACCATTCACTTTAAAAGCTGAGGTCTTAAAAAATGTAATATCAATTAATCTATTATTATAAATGTATATAAAGCCTAACCTTGTTATTATTTCGCAAACCTCATCTCTCACCACCTGTGACGGCAAAACGCATTTCCTTCTAAGCACTTTACCTCGAAAAGCCACCAGCCTCGCCTCTCGCCCTCAGCAAGCTTAAAATATGACAAATGTATTGCCACTAATTAAATTGAATGAATGAAATTGAAAAAATGAAACCCCACTAAGCTGCCAAGTTTCAGACCGTCAGCGGGTGTCACTTTAATCCTACTTTAAACTTGCAATGCTGGATGATGTACAGCCCCTGTCTGTGATCAGACACATTATATAATGAGGAGACTGGTCATTGGTTAAAATATGAATGGGACTGTAGTGCAGAAGCCCTGCCCCGTCATTAGAAAGAACCAATCAGCATATTAGTAACTGTGTCGGAAGGGGGGTCTTGGCCCCTTTGTAGTGGCAGGATGCACATGTACAGTAGCCAGAATAACCATTAAAAGAATTGCAACAGCGCAAGTAAGTAATATCATTTTTGTCAGATTATACCAGTGACTCTAAATATCCATTTTAAACGTTAATTTCTCTTTCAGTTTCGGATATTCAGGTCTCATCCCATTCAAAGAGATAGGAGTCTGGTGCTGTATGGCTGGAAATAACTGCCTGGTGGCATTACCAAGATCGGGGCACAGAACAGACTTATCTTATAATGATTTTGATGTTATTCATTGCAGACGGGACATCATGCGCTTTGCGTCACAGACCCAATCGTCAGTCATGGACTATTTCTCAAATTTGCATAAATGAATAGAAACTGTACATGTACATACATTAAGTCACCAAACTCGCCTCGTGCCAAAAATATCCATGAAACAAACATGTGCAAGATAACGGGTTTAGACTGTAATTACAAATTATATCAATTATAATTAGAAGTAAAAGGAAATAAAAAGTCTGAATGTTGTGGCCGTACTCAGACTCAAAAGACACTGCACAGCGCTGTCCAATGTATGATGTTACAGTACTGTACTGAACTCTAATTACCTTATGTTACTTCTTAATTATAACAGATTCCTATGGCAATTGCTTATTTATGTACATTACTGCATTTTCTGTAATTATTGTGAACTTCCATAAATTAAAAAGGCAAGCGTTCCACTTGTGTTTTTACCGGTATCTCTGATGCATTTACATATCAGTTGCATGCAGTTTTCTTGTGAAAATAATCTTTATATTTACACCATTGCTCCAAAAAGCAACCAAAGTAATGTTGGGGACGATAGCAGCATAAAACAAGGTAGAAGCGTCGATCTAGACTTAAAAGAGAATGTAATTAGACTGCACAAAGTAGGAAGAAAATGTAAAAGCAATCGCATATGATCTCTGTATGCATGGTAAGTGCTTAAAGTTTTATAAAATATATAAAAATAGGAATGACTGTACAGTATTTGTACAGTATTACTGTACTAAATGTTTTCATATTGTGTTTAAATTTTTTTAATAAAGCACTGTGTGCAAAATATCTAAAATATAATACTTGTCAAGGATACAGTGGTGCTTGAAAGTTTGTGAACCCTTTAGAAGTTTCTATATTTCTGCATACATATGACCTAAAACATCATAAGATTTTCACACAAGTCCTAAAAGTAGATAAAAAGAACCCAGTTAAACAAATGAGACAAAAATATTATACTTGGTCATTTATTTCTTGAGGAAAATGATCCAATATTACATATTAGTGAGTGGCAAAAGTATGTGAACCTCTAGGATTAGCAGTTCATTTGAAGATGAAATTAGAGTCAGGTATTTTCAATCAATGGGATGACCAATCAGGTGTGAGTGGGCAACCTGTTTAATTTAAAGAACAGGGATCTATCAAAGTCTGCTCTTCAAACCCGTTTGTGGAAGTGTATTATGGCACGACACAAAGGAGATTTCTGAGGACCTCTGAAAAAGAGTTGTTGATGCTCATCAGGCTGGAAAAAAAAAGGTTACAAAACCATCTCTAAAGAGAGTTTGGACTCCACCAATCCACAGTCAGACAGATTGTGTACAAATGGAGGAAATTCAAGACCATTATTACCCTCCCCAGGAGTGGTCGACCAAACAAGATCACTCCAAGAGCAAGGCGTGTGTGTAATATGTTAGTTGGTGAGGTCACAAAAGACCCCCAGGGTAACTTCTAGGCAACTGAAGGCCTCTCTCACATTGGCTAATGATAATGTTCATGAGTCCACCATCAGAAGAACACTGAACAACAATGATGTGCATGGCAGGGTTTACAAGGAGAAAGCCCACTGCTCTCCAAAAAGAAAATTGCTGCTCGTCTGCAGTTTGCTAAAGATCACGTGGACAAGCCAGAAGGCTATTGGAAGAAATGTTTGTGGACAGGTGAGACCAAAATAGAACTTTTCGGTTTCTAAGAAAATCGTTATGTTTGGTTGAAAGGAAAAAAACCACTGCATTCCAGCATAAGAACCTTATCCCATTCTGTGAAACATGGGTGGTGGTAATATCATGGTTTGGGCCTGTTTTGCTGCATCTGGGCCAGGACGGCTTGCCATCATTGATGGAACAATGAATTCTGAATTATATCAGAGGATTCTAAAGAAAAATGTCAGGACATCTTTCCATGAACTGAATCTCAAAAGAAGGTGGGTCATGCAGCCAGCAAGACAACGACCCTAAGCACACAAGTCGTTCTACCAAAGAATGGTTAAAGAGAAATAAAGTCAATGATTTGGAATGGCCAAGTCAAAGTCCTGACCTTAATCCAATAGAAATGTTGTGGAAGGACCTGAAGCGAGCAGTTAATGTGAGGAAAACCCACCAACATCCCAGAGTTGAAAGCTGTTCTGTATGGAGGAATGGGCTAAAAATTCCTCCAAGCTGGTGTGCAGGACTGATCAACAGTTACAGG
This sequence comes from Ancistrus triradiatus, assembly GCA_025084515.1. NCBI lineage: Eukaryota > Metazoa > Chordata > Actinopteri > Siluriformes > Loricariidae > Ancistrus > Ancistrus triradiatus. The sequence goes on from JAJAGP010001129.1 coordinate 169,434, forward strand.
AAATGTTTTAGTTGCAGTTATTGCTGCTGCACAGGGGGTCACACCAGATACTGAAAGCAAAGGTTTCACATACTTTTGCCACTCACTTATATGTAATATTGGATCATTTTCATCAATAAATAAATGACCAAGTATAATATTTTTGTCTCATTTGTTTAACTGGGTTCTCTTATCTACTTTTAGGACTTGTGTGAAAATCTGATGATGTTTTAGGTCATATTATGCAGAAAATATAGAAAATTCTAAAGGGTCACAAACTTTCAAGCACGACTGTATATACTTGTCTACCTTCCAACACATAAAGCCTTCCACCTTCAGAATCAGCTGGAAATGGGTAGAAATCATCTGCAAAGCATTCTTTACCTGGTTTACTAGCCTTGGCAACCAGTGGCAGAAAATCTTTGGAGGTGTAAAATCCCTGCTCCATAGTGAGGCTTTCGAAGATTTTGTGCCTGTTGGCTTCAGGCAGACCTGTGCAGAGACGTGGGAAATAAGGAAAGACCATTAGTACAACACTGCAATTTTCACAAATGAATGCAGGCTGTAATTAAAGAAAAAAAATCTTTTGTTCCAAGCGCAAACTTAAACTGTTTGACAAGTCTGTCAGCTCCCACTACAGTCATAACGCATAATAGCCTCCTTTACCAGAGCAGTGGGACTGAGAAATGAAAAATATACAGCACAAAGCAAAACGTAGTCTACGCAGCAACCGTCATGCCCAGGCAGACCTTCCTCTACAGAACGTGTGCTCCCCATTTTCAACTCCCATCACCAGACCACTCTTCATTTTCTTGGTTAACACCACTGCTTTAAATATAGCTTGCCCTGACACATCCTTACACTTCTCTTTCCCAAGCCTTCTTGCTCTGTGCCATTCACAGACAGCGGTCTGCCTCCCTTCATCAGAAACAGAACGACATATCCCTGTGCCTGGCTGTTGCATGTGTTCTGCTCCAGCTCTGTGTACTGCCATTAACCTCATCAGACTACCTTACCATTACCCTTATGGTCTAGGAGAGAGAGCGCAATATTTAAATATAAGCTTCAGAAATGTATAACAAAGCTTCTGATTTGTCACAGCCTATCATTATCACTTTCATTCAAAAGAAGCAAATGTTAACACGGCTTAATCTCGGCTCGTTAGCTGGCTGGAAGATTTATCGGCGTTTCAAAGCCGATTATTACCCTGAACCACGTTCGTTTCAAATGTAATTACAAAGTATTTCAGAAAGAATAGGAATTTTGCAGAGAGCAGAAACATGGGAACTTCACATGATACATTTTGAACGAGATGGAAAGCAGAAGTCCCACATACTGAGCTGCTAAGTGATTGAGAGAGAGAAGAGCGATGCGTCTCCTGTCAAAATCAATTAGCATCCTCTGCATATGCTTCAGTGTTAATGTGATTTTTAAGAAACTGCCCTGGGAAAGTTCTGCATTACAACATGCTTTAATGGGTTTTATTGTCTCTAATTCTCCACTCAGTCACTTTTTGCTCAATTTGAGCACATCGCGGAGGCGCATGGCACGTTGCCGTGATGAATTCCCCCTCCCACTCATCTTGCTCGGGATCAGATTCTTAATTCAGCTATTTTGGCTTGGGGAACAAGGGCATCCTGCTTTTTGAGAAATGAATACATACCACCTGATTAAGAAGTCGCACTCTTTTTGAGTGAAACTAGTCATTAAATCATACAGTAATTAGGGAGACACATTTCATCAAGACAAAACTCCCACCTTTGACATCATCAATAACTCAGTAATTAGCAAGTGTTTCAAAGTTAGTCATGCCGAGTAAAGCTTGAAATGTTATTCTGAAGATTCATTGCTTATCAACCACCTAATCAGGGTTCAGCCCCATTAGAGGTGGCGTATACTGGACACCTGCCATATTAAACATATGAACAATAATCTACATGGCTTGCAGGGTTCAGAAATAGATGGCGCAAGAGCACTATTACTGTTTTGTAAATGGAATTGTGGATTGTAAATCGCTTTTGTAGATCATGCTACAAATTGGAGCAACCTGTACAATAAGATGCAGGCATGCTTTTGGGGGACTGTAGATATCAGGGATTCCATGCGGTTTTTAGCAGATATATAATATTCATTTGAATGTTAAAGAACATGCTGGAACATGTGGTGACACAGCAGGTAGTGCTGGTGCCATATACTGTAGTTCATCTCTGGTTAGCATCTCTGTGGGGTTTTGCCACATTTTCGCTGTGCCTACATTCTGTCCCTGTTCCAAAACATATCAGTAAATGAATGATCTACTCTAAATTGTGAATGATTGAGTTTGAGCTGCCCTGTGACTGACTGGTGGCCTGTCCAGTGTGCATTCCCAGCCTGCGCCTAGCTTCTGGGACAAACTCCGGACCCACTCTGACCCTGATCATATGAAGCGATTGCTGAAGTTGAAAAAAATGAATGAAGTTATTAAGTGGTAGCTTGTGATTAGGGCTCTGGGCCAGTGATCAAAGGGTTGAGGGTTCAAATCCTAACTTTGCCAAGCTGCTCCCATGAAAGCACATCACAGCTGATCCTATGCACTGACAGTAAACCTCCTAACAACATGCAAAAAAAAATTGTTTTACTAAATTATAATGTTGTATATGTACACTCACCAATCACTTTATTATGTACACCTGCTTGTTTCTACACTCATTGTCCATTTTTGTATCAGATGCATTTACCATATAGAAACACTTCGTAGTTCTACAATTACAGACTGTAGTCCATCTATTTCTCTACATACTTTGTTAGTCCCCTTTACTCTGTTCTCTAATGGTCAGAACCCACACAGATCAGGTACTATTTAGGGGTTGGATCATTCTCAACTGATGTGGTGGTGGTGTGTTAGTGTGTGTGTCGAGCTGGTACGATTGGATCAGACTAGGGCTGCAACTAACGATTATTTTAATAATCGATTAATCGGTCGATTATTTTTTCGATTAATTGATGAATCGGATTAAAAAAAAAAAAAAAAAACTTTCCATGTCTTTATTCAGAAATATAAAATTAAATAACAGAGCAAATAAGTGCTTACAATAAATGAATAATAATACATTAAATTCATTAATACATTAAAATAACACATTAAATAATATAGAAAAATAAGTGCATCTCTGATGCAAACAAAACATACAAACTCATTCACTCCCTTTCTTTAGGAACTTCCAAAAATCCAATCCAATCCAAAAATGTTATCATGTCAGCATGCTCCTGGCTAAAGCTGGCTCTCTTTTTTAGAGACTATGGCCCTGTCCACATGAACACGGGTATATTTTCTATGCGTTTTGATCTTTCATCCACACGAAAACGGTGTTTTAGGTCACTGAAAACGGACTTTTTTTGCAAAACTCCTTCCAGGGTGATTTTCAGAGTTGTCGTGTGGACTGGGGAAAACGGAGTTTCTTGCTTGTAACGTCATTTGTGCGCCGTTATCTCCTTTGTTTACATGAGGCGATTTTGTGCAATAGCGGACGTAGCCAAAATTAGTGCCAGCTGTAACACTGCTGACCGAACTTGTTACAAATCTACAAATCAATTTACAATTATTACTTTTTCATTACACTGAAGAACAGAGGCGTCAGAATGCGCTACGGAGGTCACTACTATATCCATCACACCCACGAAGCAGTTCCCGCCCCCAGCGTCGCCGGTTTTTTTGGACGAGACCCGGTCGGACCTCTCGTTGGTGGGACAGCTTTCAAAACGAAGTGGTTGTTGAAGAAGAATGGCGAGAAAATGTTCGTATGCATAGGACGTCGCTGTTTGTCGTTTGAGTGAGCTGCTTCACCGGCACATAGGACCTGCGGTTTGGCACTGCTCTTGACAGCGACTGCGCGCGTTTTTGCGTTTTCATGTGGACGAAGTTTTTTGTTTAAACAGTGCTTGTGTGGACAGAATGTTTTTTTATAAACGAATTTGAAAACCCCCGTTTTAGAAAATACCCGTGTACGTGTGGACATAGCCTTAACACTAACTTATTTTGAAGATTCCACGTCCACGCCGGCTCCGCCTCGCTCTGTTCAATCGCTCGTGTTTTCTTTCCAGCGCTGACCGCAAGTGCCGCAAGTAACGTAAGCGGATATGATAAGGCGGGGGACACATAAATCATGCAACACAACGAATCGATAATGAAATTCGTTGTCGACGCTTTTAATAATCGATTATTATCGATTTTATCGATTCGTTGTTGCAGTCCTAGATCAGACACAGCATTGCTGCTGGAGTTTTAAACACTGTGTTCAGTCACTGTGCACTCTATTACACACATCTACCATATTGCTCCAACTTGTAGACCGAACTTGTAAGTCAAAGACAGCAGATACACAAAAGTTTGTGTTAGTCATCATCTAATCCTTCTGGACATCCTGGCTGGACATATTTGGTGGGTGGACTATTTTCAGTCCAGCAGTGACACTGACGTGTTTAAAAACTCCAGCAGCACTGCTGTGTCTGATCCACTCATACCAGCACAACACACACTAACACATCACCACCACATCAGTGTCACTGCTTAGAATGATCCACTACGCAAACAGTACGTGGTCTGTGGTGGCCCTGACCATAAAAGAACAGACTATAGGGGAGTCAAAGTATGTAGAGCTATAGATGGACTACAAACAAAGTGCATCCATATGCTAAGTGGAGCTGATATTAAGTGTCGAAACATGATAGAAACAAGGAGGTTTATCTAATAAACTGTTAAATTTGGTATTATAACACATCTTAAATTTTCTTAAACTTCACCTGTAAGTACTCTATAGTTAATTAAGTAATGAAATCAGTGACAAACACACAGTGTAAGAAGTGCTGAATGAACCAGTTTGTACATGCATCAAATTTCGAACACATGCTACTACATAAACACTACCGGCGGTGCTTCACTAAAACGACCAAACAAAAGCTTGTGCAGCTCCCTTATGGTTGACTTCTTCTGAGCACACATGTTATGCAAGACAAGAATCCAGAAGCTATGGCACATTAACCTTTCCAGTCATTTCATCGTGTGCTGAGAGGTAGGATACTGCACGCTGCTATCCATTAGCATTCCCTGCCAGATACATAGAAATGGAAAGAAAATCAAGAAAAATAAATAAATAAGAGGAAACCTAGGCTGTGTGCTTTGACAAAGCAGATTTGAACAAAAGTGTGCCAGTGTGTGACAGCTCTTTTTGAACACAATGCATCTCCATTTGTCCTGAGCCGCATGGTTTTTCTGCTTCCCAGTGACTCCTGAACCGGGACTCGCTGCAGCAGGCATGCACCATGGCCTGTTTCTTTATGAAAAATCAAAAACAATAAATCATCTGTTGGGGACGCTTCACTACCAAGCAGGCTTTCCCTCGTTAATCATGCATTATCAGTGAGCATCAATGAGTGGGAAATAGAGGGGAGGCGTCTCAGCTAGCTTCTCACCCCTATGAATTGCACAAAGATGAAAAAGCGACCAAGGCCACAGTGTCAAATAATATAAAGTCGCACTAAGTGCATTAAGATTTAACATTAAATGAAGTCCTCACAGAAGGAATGTGCACTCTTCAGTAACCTTGTCTTTTGTAAAGAGATGACACTGGCAAACAGGGCAAAGTAAAAAAAGAGATTGCGTCCATGTTAATCAATGTAAGTGGATTCCTGCGTTTGAATGGTACAATATGGCTAACTCTTCTGTGTTTTCTTTTAAAGTCTCTTTCAGTACTTCTATTGATCTGAACAGTGGAAACTTTGATGCTCATTGTGAGTGTTTTTTCATGCATCTTTGTGTAATGGTCAGTTTATATCCCTTTTGCTGTACTGGAAATTGTCTACAAGGTTGTGCTTTGGGTGCTTTCAGCTTAATTTTGAATAAGGATTTGTTTTTACTTTCTTTTTACTATTTTGTATTTTTCACCACTGATAATAAACATCAACGATAATTATTTAATACAAATATAATACAAATATCATTATTAATTATTTGTTATAGCACAAATTAAATACTCTTATGGGTAATTGGTGATTTAAAGAAAATGTCATTTACATATCAAAATTCTTAAAATGAGTGATTTTTCTTTTCCAAAATCTTCTCCATATATGACACTACAGCCTCTATTTTCAAGCAAGCACAAGACTAATTTGCCAGTTTACATCACACTGATGTATTGCAAATTGAATTGTTTGTGAGCCAGAATTTTCCCTGTTTGTGTTTGCTATTTTGTCTGGTCAGCAATGAAAGTGTAATACAGGAAGTGGGGTGGTACAACTGGAGGCGTGGCATTCAAAATCCACTGGCAAAGTGGTATTTTCAAACCACTAATGCATCACTAATGCATGCTGAAATGGCATTTTCCAAACTTGCGGAGTTTAAAATTCTATCTCAATCCACAGTGTATGTGCGCCATTTAGGTCACAGCACTTCAAAACACTGCACCCAACTATTAACTAAGCCTGGGTGGTGCAAGCAGGTCCAGAGATCGCCAGTCCGATGCTGCTGGGCTACCAAATTAGACTGCTGTGTCATCGAAGCATATTAAAAACCCACGAGGAACTACTCAACTGTTGTGTAATTATGCATAAAGCACCATATATTTTAAATGAACTAACCTAAATGCTTGTAATCTTCTAGTTAAGTTGGTTTTACTGTTCTTATCCTCAGCATGTAAACAGCACTGTTAACGGTTGGATTTTTTCATTTTCTATGTAAGCTATTAAGCTAATTCACCAAAAGATAAAATTTCTTTCAACCCCTGTCATTCATACTCATTTTCTCATCTTTACCAGGGGTGCAAATATTTGTGGAGCATGTCACATGTTGTTTGTCTTCTATGCATATTATTTAGGGAGATATTAGTGGTTAAATGTACTGCTGTGTAACTAAAGAGTGGTGGTTCAATAGTTAAGGTACTGGACAAGTGACCAAATAGTTGAGAGTCCAAGACCCAGCAAAACCAAGCCATCACAGTTGGTCCCGTGTGCAATGTCTTTAGACTTCAGTTGTTAGGCTGTATAATGCAAGACGGCTTCTACAAGGTGATGTCTGCTAAAGGCTGTAAGTGTAAACAAATTATGTCAAGAATGTAATTACAGTTTATAAAACTGAGGAATTTCAATATTTAAATATTTTCCATGTGCTTTAGGCAATTCGAATGCTCTGATGTTTACAGTGCAGCACAAAGGCTAAGGGCTAAATCCTGCCTTTCAAGCGGCTGAACCTCTAAGTCAGCTTCTTATACTACAGAAAACCTATAACACAGAAACAATTGCCTTATCGGCCTCTCTCAACCCGTCTCCCATTAGGCTATTGCCAGGAAGAAATTTGCATGCCAATCATGTCTTAAGATGACATTTAAAAAGCCTGTAAAGACTAGTGTGGAACCACATAAATTAATTGTAAAAAGCCCATACTTTCATTTTTCTCAGTGAATTGAAATTTTCTTTACATCCCTTTGTAACACAAAATCCCAGTATGTTTCACATCAATGTCCCACCATAATTAGGATTCCACTATCAAAATTACTGAAGCATTTTGACACAGTGAATTATAGGGTACGATGAGGGACTTTGCCCCCTTTTAGAAAAATGCCCTTTTTACTGTAAAATGAAACCATATTTGCATATGACATTAGCATTTAACTGGAAGATAACCAGAGGTGGAAAGTAATGCATTATAAGGTTTTAATTATTTGGACTTTACATGAGCTTTTTCTTTCCACTCTTACGGCATCAGTCAGAATCCATCCAAATGTTTCAACCAAACAGCAATAAAACTCCTAGTACACATAAAGTACATAGATATGACATCAAAACTGAGAAGCAGGTGATTTATAATATTTGTATTTAACAATGATTTAATAAGTCATATTATATCATTATATATGTTTTTCATTAACCAGCAACTGTATATAACAATAAGATTTTATATAGTGGTGTTTTAAAGTTTGCGAACCCTTTAGAATGTTCTATTTTTTCACATAAAAATGACCTAAAACATCATCAGATGTCCTAAAAGTAGTTAGAGAACCCAGTTAAACAAATGAGACAAAAATATTATACTTGGTGATTTGTTTATTGAGGAAAATGATCCAATATTACATATTAGTGAGTAACAAAAGTATGTGAACATTTGCTTTCAGTATCTGGTGTCCAATTTTCTTTTTGGAGAGCAGTGGCTTTCTCCTTGCAACCTTGCCATGCACACCATTGTTGTTCAGTGTTCTTCTGATGGTGGACTCATGAACATCTATTACACGCCTTGCTCTTGGAGTGATCTTTGTTGTTTGACCACTACTGGGGAGGGCAACAATGGTCTTGAATTTCATCCATTTGTACACAATCTGTCTGACTGTGGATTGGTGGAGTCCAAACTCTTTAGAGATGGTTTTGTAACCTTTTCCAACCTGATGAGCACCAACACCTCTTTTTCTGAGGTCTTCAGAAATCTCCTTTGTTTGTGCCATGATACACTTCCATAAATGTGTTGTGAAGAGCAAACTTTGATAGATCCCTGTTCTTTAAATTAAACATGATGCCCACTCACACCTGATCGTCATCCCATTGATTGAAAACACCTGACTCTAATTTCACCTTCAAATGAACTGCTAATCCTAAAGGTTCATATACTTTTGCCACTCATCAATATGTAATATTGGATCATTTTCCTCAATAAATAAATGACCAAGTATAATATTTTTGTCTCATTTCTTTAACTGGGTTCTCTTTATGTGAAAATCTGATGATGTTTTAGGTCATATTTATACAGAAATATATAAAAAAAATTTCTAAAGTGTTCACAAACTTTCAAGCACCACTATCTATGTCCTGCCACTAATGAAATTCTACCCTGCTAATTCCCCATGTTTCAGCCCATGGAACTTTAATCCTACTTTACTTGCAACTTGCAAAGCCGGATGACATATGGCTGCATGACATGGTCACTGGCTGACATATGAATGGGACTGTAGTGTAGTGCCCCATCATTACAAAAAACCAATCAGCATATTAGTAAATGTGTCGGAGACGGAGGGACAAGTCTTGGCCCCTTTGTAGTGGTGGCATGTGCATGAGCAGTAGCCAGAATAAGCTTAAAAAAACTTGTCTTTCGATGTTATTTAAATCCAGCAACGGAAGTACGGTATTTCATTTTTGTCATATTATACCAGCAATTGTATATATGCATTGTAATAGTTAATTTCTCTTTCAGTTTCAGATGTATAGGTCTCTCCCCACTCAAAAACATAGGAGTCTGGTCTTGTATGGCTGGAAATAACTGCCCAGTGGCGTTACCAAGACGGGGGCACAAAACAGACTTATAATAATTTTGCTGTTATTCATCGCAGACTGGACTTCACGCGCTTCGTGTCACAGAAACAATCATCAATCACGGACTATTTCTCAAATTTGAGTAAATGAATAGAAACTGTACTTGTACATTGATGATACGATCACACAGGCTACTCAGTAAAACACATTATGTCAGCATCAGGTATGAATGTCACTTTATGTGTGTTGGGTTAACTGGTGTTTCAAAAGTGCCCTTAGTGTGTGAGTGTTCATGTGTGAGCGATAGATTGGCGCACTGTGTTGCCGGCTAGGCACCGGCTTTCCTTCAACACTGCCAAGGATTAAGTAGATAAGACAATGAATGAATGAATGAATGTCCACAGCAGAGAAAGCAAAAAAAAACTACTTTAGAGAATGTTAGGCTTGCAACGATCAATATTTGACACCAGGGCTTATTTTCTTAAAATAAAAAGCTAAATTAATCTAGTGATCATATTCCTTAATGGGGAAAGAAAATGTATACGTGTTATCATTTAAAATGCATTTTAATCTCAGTTAATCTCAGCTGTGGTAGCCTAGCGGGTAAGGTATTGGACTATGGACCAGAAGGACCAGGGTTCAAATCCCACCTCTGCCAAGCTGTCACTGTTGGGTCCTTGAGCAAGACCCTTAACCCACAGTTGCTTGGTTTGTAAGATTGTATCAGTTGTAAGTCGCTCTGGATAAGGGCATCTGCTAAATGCTGTAAATGTAAATGTATTGTAAATGTAATCTCAAGATTTGTTGCTGATTTATCTCAGTAACTAAGAGCCAATTCAGATGATGTACGTATCTGAGGATAACATGGTGAACTGAAGTACATTAAAACAATAAATAGTTCTGCTACATTACCATGGCACAACTCAAAGCAGTGCTGATCGAACAGATATAAACTAAACTATGAGCCTTACTAGTGCATTATGACAATCAATAATAGATTCAAAATGTCAGAGGTTATACATTATGTAATGTGTTCTCTTCTCAGGGTCAATACAAAACGTATACGATCAAGAAACCGATCTACAAAGACCAGTTGTTATATCATCAATTATGCCTGCTTGATATATTATGAAAAATAATTCAGTTGCATTAATATTAACAAGACCGTCAACAGATCCACTGAAAAGCAGAATTGCAGTTTAGTCTGCTTAGACATGGGAGGATGGCTTGCAATGGAAAATCAGAAGTGAATGGAATACCTGGCAGAGTCCGGGCACTGAGGAGGAAGCATTGTGAAGTGAATCCGCTGCAGGCATTCACAGAGGAATGAGCCACCTGGTCTGCAAACTACTTTCCATATACTCACTCACTCTCCATTTGTGTGTTTGGTGGTCATGTCTTAATCTCGTTATAGGGCATGTCCAAAATATTTGATATCTGGACACATTTGTGTGGTTATCAGGAGGAAAAGTGTATTTTTATGTATATGAAAAAAACAAAAGAGCGAATCTATTTGTCTTCAGGTACTGAGGTTAAGGTTAGGGTTACCTGTAGGCGTAGGCATAACATTATACAGTTACAGTAATATACAATTCAATGGCGATACCTCTTAAAGTAATAAAAAGGCTCTAAGCTTGTGTGTGTGTCTGTGTGTGTGCACTTGTCAGGAGTGTGGTCAAGGCCAAATGCATATATTAGCTATATATTTATATAGCTATATATATATATATATATATATATTTTTTTTTTTTGAGGGGAGGGCTTCATGACTGTACCAATTTTAACAAGATTATCTGTATACACACATTTTCTTATTACATTTCATAAACAAACAAAGTATAAAAGAATTCCAAAAGCCTCTTATGAAGTCGAACACACACATCTGGAAAGCGAGTGCCGATTGCCATCCTGATCATAGAAGAACGTGTCCAGGGTCTGGCTTACCCCTTGGGACAAGGTGGGGGTGTTGCTTCCCCACTGCTGAAGAAACAGTGAGGGCAGGCCTCACAAATTGTGCCTCCACAAGGGGGCACAGCAACACGGCAACTCGCAACACAACTGACACCTCAGCTTGCCAGAGATGGGATACGAACTAGAGTAGCTCTGACTCATGACCTCTCTGACTCATAAGCCGGCTAAAATAACATAATGGTGTAAGAACACATAACGTGACATGCTCGCCAGCAGTCAATTTACTGCTACTGCAACCAAAGACAACAGATCTGAACAAAAGTACTGGTACAGGCAAAATTTCAGAGTGTGACTGCGGCCACAAGGCTCCTCTAAAAGCCACCAAAAGGAGGACTGAAATGGATGATGCAAAACTTGGTGTGCTTGGTGGCCAGAGTACCAGTCCATCACCAGTCCATCTCTTCTTTTGTAAACACACCAACAAACCTTCATGGTGCAAACCCCAAGCAACATCTGAACCCAGTACCTGCCATTTCCAGCAACTGGCTCTCACCACTGAGCCACCAGAGCAGCTTTACAACAGTGTAAAACTATCTAATGCTTCTGACGACACAGGCCGCACACACATTTTCTTTTTCACAGTGCTAGCATTAGAAAATCTTCATTGTATAATCAGTCATGGAGAACACATGATAAAGCACAGTTTGTCTCAGAATTCTCCCAAGATATTATGGGACTCGTCTCATAGTCTGACTTTTTTACAGCATTTAGCAGACGCCCTTATCCAGAGCGACTTACAACATATACAATCTTACAATCCAAGCAATTGTTGGTTAAGGGCCTTGCTCAAGGACCCAACAGTGGCAGCTTGGCAGAGGTGGGATTTGAACCCTGGACCTTCTGGTCCATAGTCCAGTACCTTACCCGCTAGGCTACCAGTCCCAAGAGATTATGAATGACTTTTAACCTAGCCTGCCTAGTACATTTACATTTACAGCATTTAGCAGACGCCCTTATTCAGAGCAATTGATACAATCTTACAATCCTAGCAATTGTGGGTTAAGGACCCAACAGTGGCAGCTTGGCAGAGGTGGGATTTGAACCTTGGACCTTCTGGTCCATAGTCCAGTACCTTAACCACTAGGCCACCACAGTCCACTTGTAATATTTGTCTAAAACCAGCTCTACACGGCCCTAGTAAATGGGGGCTGGGTCTGTCCATCGTTACAGTTCCATATTTCTAAGCAAGGATACATTGTTATTATCCTTATATATGTGCCTCACTACTGGAACATCATCCCTCTATCAATTTCATATGATGGTATCTGACTGATTTCATTTCGTTTATTTCTGCGAATACCAATAAATGCTGATAAAAGCTTGAGCAACTGTCACACGTCCACTTGCAAATGCATCTCAGAGACACACTAAGTAGTATAAGTCAGTGTGATGGCAGTTGGTGTGCTAATTTGACACACTACACATATATAAAGTATTATAGTAACATCAGAGGATTTGATTTTAGAAAACAAAAGACTGAATGAATGAATGTTAATGCATATTAGCTATGTACTTAAAAAGAGGACATTTGTCAATAATGGCCTTTAATGAATGTAGTAACAATGCAAACACTATTTCAGACTAGACTACACAGTGTATGTTTGATCGTTAAAAAGCTGGAAATGGAAAAATCTGATAAACTGACCGATTCCAATGAAGACAGCTTTGTATCCCTCTGCTTTCAGTGACTGTAGTGTCATCCCATTCTGGCCTAATGCTTTCTCGCAGATGATCTGGTGGAGAAAGGAGTCATTGCACAGTAAATACAGTCAACTGGCGGTGTCTCTTCTCTGGTTTGACAGAGGGTAATGAAGGTGCTAACAGCTTATTTTGTTACAGACACAGACAGTTCATTCCTCCCTCCCTTTAGCTTTTTACAGGAACGTCATGCAGCATGCAAATGCGTTATCTGGGTACCCTGGTCCAAGCTTGCCACCCTTTGAGCAACTCTGAGAAAAAGCTTCTCCTGTGCAAGATGAATGCTGAGCAGGTGTGCAAAAGGAAGAGGACTATCGATTGCCCTTTCTTACCACAGTGGCATTCAGGCAACAGACAGACAACCAACCCAGTGCCCAGACCGGCACACACTGCTGCCTGCCTCCCTAATGCAGCTTTTAATTGTTCTTTATTAATGCGGCTGACATTTTGGCTGCTGATCCTCCCTGAGACCTGTCACCTTCCGAAGCCTCTAATGTGGGCAGAAGAGAGGGGAGGGAGGCAGGGGAGAGAAAAGAGAGGACGGAAAGAGAAGAGAAGAGAAAAGAGAGAGAGAGCGCGAGAGCGAGAGAGAGAAATAGGAGAAAGTGAAATTGCGCATTAAAGTGTATGAGAGAGCGTCGGCACATATATGTGTTTGAGAGAGACTGACAAGGAGCCTATTGGACAGGCAGAGGTGTGTGAGCGGTGAGATGGCGCTCATTACCTTCACTCCCAGGTCTTTCAGCAGGTCCAGCTCAAACTGCACTACGTCATAGGGTAAGCGGAACTGAGGGATCTCTGAAGAGCTGGAAATGGGTGAGGAAAAGAAGAGAAGGAGAAGTAGTGGCACAAAAACAGAGATCTCACTCAACAGCCGGAACAATTCCCTTTGATTCCTTCTAATGTGTTAGAGTCTAGAATGTCCTCATTGTAATTCCCTGCATCTTTGCTGGACCTCTGTGGTTGATATGGACATGCTCCTACCAACCACTGACAAGCCAGCTGAGGGTAAGGGCATTGGCGAGTATTGATAACCCTGTTCCACGTTGGCATTTGAAAGATGAATATTCCCAATTAGAGACCATTCATTAATTATTCTGACCTTATGCAACATTCTCCATATTGATCGTGGCTAGTGCGACTAGCAACGCACTTACTACACACTAGCTAGTAAAGCAATGCGCATGCTGAAACTTGAGTTCAAATTTTTTTTACAAAGGAAAGAAAGGAATCCATCTATTTAAAGGTGCTTACCTCAGTCCACCGACATACTTCTGCTTCTCGAAAATTGTTATGTTGTCATAGCCAAGACGGGCCAGGAACGAGGCGCAGCTAATGCTAGCAGGACCGCAGCCAATTAGCGCAATCTTGGAGTGGTAGCTTTCAGGCATTTGCTCAGGAGGTGGCAGATCAGGGTTCCTCACCTGAGGAATACCCATCTTACTGAACACCTGCAAGCACACAGGGAAAAAAATTACACAAAGGCTGACTCTTGTATTATGCTATGCTGTTGTGCTGTTATTTTTTTTATTATGCATGCAAAACACAGAATTCACAAAACAGCAGGACAGAGTCATTACGAAGAACAATGAATCAGCAAAACATGACGTTTTCCTTGTTCTTTAGCTTCAAAGAAAAGAGCCAGAATAACATTCCTGCAATTCACTCTGCTGCTGTCTGGGTGGATGAATAGAACAACAAAATAATAAGACACAATAGCAGGAACTCTTTCATTCCACAACTAACTATAAGAAGACATCAAATGAGGAGAGCTGGAGAGATACATAAAGATCCAAACAGGCCTTAATGAGGAGCCTGTAGCGTTATATCCATTAACAGTCGTAAAATGAGAACTCTAGCACTTTGTCTTCTTAATAAGATTATCAAGATCCATAGATAGAGGCTTAGAATGTTAATATAATATTATGCCTGAGCAGGCAACATTATAGGTGATATTAATTTAGTTGTTCACAAATCCCATGAACTGTGAAGGCCCAAATTGGTATATGACAATGTATTTCTAATAATCCCTGAGAGCAGTTTAGAGGTCCTTCCTATTATTGCTACTGCTATGAAACAAACAATGCATCAATTCAAAACACCATGCCAATTTTATAATTTTCCTCGTCATCTAATTGAAACAATGGACTGCGAATCGTGAAATAGGCCGAGGGCACAGAGTGCTAGCCGAGCTGGATAGTAATAACTTCTTCAGATCAACATATTCCACTAAATATCTTTCCATTCAAATGTATCAAATATATTTGGGAAGCATAGTACACACGTCTATCTTGGGTTAGATTTCTTACACTGCAGGAATAATCCAACCAGATTACTGACAGCAGCCACAGAACAAGAGACTTTCAGGATAACAAAGTGAATAAAGGTTAATGGTAAACATGAACTGTGTATTAATAGTTTAAAGATCATATTTCCCATTCTGAATGTTACATACACACACATCAATCACTCGCTTTATTATTAACACCAACTCTGGGATTCTACTGGATTCAGGTCCAGTGATGGCACTGAAGAACCCTGACATCATTGTCATGTTCATGGAACCAGTTTTGAGATGATTTGTTTCTTTTCTTGCATTCTTCTGCAGTATCCATTAGAATATGGGTAAAATGTAGCCCAAAAAGTGTAAGCAACAATACTCAGATAGGGTGTGGTATTCAAATGATGATTAATTGGTATTACCAGGCCCAAAATGTGCCATAAAACCATTCTCCACACCATTACGATCACCTCCACTAGCCTAGACTGCTGCCAGAGGGCATGTTGGGTCCATGAATTCAGGGTCCTTGCAAAAAATTATGACCCTACAATCTATGTGAATCAGGAGAAATTGAGATTCATCAGACCAGGCGATAAAAGTGGAATCCAATGTGGATTTCTGCTGTTGCAGCATATCCTCCTTAAGGTTTGACATGCTGGGAATTCTGAGATGCTGCTCACCTCAGTTGTTCAGAGTTGTTATCTGAGTTATGGCTTGAACCAGTCTGGTCTTCTACAGGTCTACAGGTGTTCCTAATGAAGTGCTATATGTTCTCCTGTGTCTTCATGGGCTTTCTCTGGTTACTCTGGTGCTCCAGTGTCCTCCGACATTCAAAAGTGCGAATGCAAGTGCGAGTGTGTGTGTGGGCCCCCAGCTCCCTGTGACCCTGACCTGAATCAAGTGGGTATGAAAATGAATGAATGACTGAATGAATGTTTAAATTGTTTTGTGGTGATTTTTTTTATTTATATCCATTCATTTGTCATTTGTTACTACTTTATCCGATCAGGTTCATAGTCAATCTGGAACCAATAACAAGACCTCCAGGCACAAGGTGAGAACAGAAATTTGCAGGACATCACACAATTACTTACTCATACTGTATGCAATGAAGAATATCATGTTTTAGAGAAACCCTGAAAACCAAGGGAGATAACCAAGGGAAGAACTACAGTACTCTGCAAACCTCTTAGGCCACCATTAGATTATACACACCATTGTTTAGCAATGGTATAATGCCCATATGTAATTATTTCTCAGTCTTTTTATTAGAGTACATCCAGAAAACACAGGCAATTTGTATGCAGTATTAAAACCTGAAAATAAGCTCAGAAAAAACAGCTTTTATAGGCTACAGTGGCAAGTATTTAGTGACATTAGATGGTTGCCAATAACTCGCAGCTTCATCAGAATGTCAGGTAGACCCTTCTACAGTCCAAAGAAGCTTAATCAGGAATGGTCTTTTTGGGAAAGGCAGCAGCCAAGAAACCACTTTTTCAGATGAGGAACACAGTGAAAAGGCTAAGATATGCTAAAACTCACAAAGATTAGAATGAATATCAATGGAAAAGAATATTATGGAGTGATGAATCCAAGTTTGAATTTTTGGGTCCAATCGTCGACATGATGTTATATACGGTCATACCATTGCTAAAACGACACATTTAATGGTGGCCTGAGACTTTTGCACAGTACTGTATGTGGAAACCAGGCAAACATGCCAATTCTACACAGATAGGACAATCCAGGGTCAATGGGACTGAGCAGCAAAAACATTACCTGCTGCATCACAGAACCGCCTCAGGGCTGCTGTTTTTTGAGCTTACCATGACATGATAAAATAAATATCTCTGGACATCTCTCCAGTAATTATTTTATATTACCACTAATAGATAGAGACACAGAAATAACAAGCCAGTACAGAGCACACACTACTTTCAAATACGTCCTATGCTACTGACCTTTACATTCCATAAAAAGGAGTGAAATCTGATGTTAAAGACCAACTGTGTTAAGAACCTTGCTCTGTACATTCTAGGGGAAATTATGGTCTGACACCCATACTGGACTGCTCACCACCATTAGAAAGAAATGCTGTCTATAGGCTATAACTGAACCTAGTGACTGACTTTACTGTTAGCTGCAGCCATACTAAAGGAGATGCAGCTGAATAAAGCTGAGCAGTGATAGCCTCTCTCTCTGGTGTTATCTAATTATCAGCTTGATAACCAGCCTGACCTCTCACATTTAAGGAGAGAAGAGCTGCCTCCTAGACAGAGACATCTAATAAGTCATGACAGGTGTGGGTGGCAAGAGAGAGAGTCTGCTTTTGTAATTGTGCCTTTTATTCTTAAGGCTGTAATGAAATTGATGCTGAAGACTCTCTTATTTTAATCATCTGAGATGGCACGAAGGCTATGAAGGGTGGAGCTGCCCAAACTGCCGGTTTTTACCAATTCAACTTATCTGCGTGTTAAAGATGGCTGACCAACCTGTCAGTTTTGCTAATTAAAAATGGGACACCAACCTGCCAGTTCTTTCAAGTCAGTGTAACTACACATTACATTTACATTTACATTTACAGAATTTAGCAGACGCCCTTGTCCAGAGCGACTTACAATTGGTCCAGTCTTACAATCCAAGCAATTGTGGGTTAAGGACTTGCTCAAGGACCCAACAGTGGCAGCTTGGCAGAGGTGGGATTTGAACCCAGGACCTTTCGGTCCATAGCCCAGTACCTTAACCACTAGGCTACCACAGTCCCATTAAAGATGGTGGATCAACCTGCCATCCCAAAACACATGCTGATTAAACATAAATGGCCACCCAGATTGGTGAAGTACCGCTGTGATTGCTGACCTTCTGGAAGTTTCCCCATCTGCACATAGGATCTTTGGAGCTCAACCAAAGTCACCATTGGGTTCTTGGTCACTTCTCTTACCAAGGCCTTTCTCCCATGATTACACAGCTTAGTGGGGCGGCCAGCTCTAGGAAGAGTCCTGGTTGCTCCAAACTTCTTCCATTTAAGAATTATGAAGGCCACTGTGCTCTTCGGGAATTTCAGTGCAGCAGAATTTTTTGTAGCCTTCTCCAGATCTGTGCCTCCACACAATCATGTCTCTGAGCTCTACTGGCAGTTATTTGCTCCTCATGACCTGGTTTTTGCTCTGATATGCAACTTTTCCTGTGAGAACTTATGTAGACAGGCGCGTGCCTTTCCAATTCAGTCCAGTCCGAACTGAATTTACCAAAGGAGGACTCCAGTCAAGGTGTAGAAACATCTCAAAGATGATCAACAGAAATCAAAACAAAATTTCAACAGTTATAGCAAAAAGTCTGAATACTTATGTACAAGGGAAATTTTAGCTTTTCCTTTTAAATTCTGTTTTCCCTTTCTCATTTTGGGATATTAAGTTTTTGCAGGTTTTTTTTTAGCACAAGGCCACAACATAAATGTGTAAAAGTGAAGGTCTTTCCAAATGCATTGTAAATAACAGCCTCTCATGTACATTGGGTGGTGAGTAATAAATCTATTAAAATGGGACTGACATTATAGACACCCTGTATAGAAGCCACACAGATAAACTGTGCATTTACATTATTGAGCCTAGTTACACCAGCTTGCCTGATTTTGCAGGAAAACCGATGTTGCTTGAAAACCAGTTCACCTGCTTAAATGGACAATTCAGCTAGTGTGCCCCCCCCAAAAAAATCTAACAAATCCAGAGCATCTGGAATTTAATATGAATAGATAAAATATTGGCCGAAAGGTGGGCTAACACTCTCTGGATTTCACACTGTAATATTGAACATTTGCTGTTAATCATCATTACATCCATTCTAGAAATAAGATATTGTCTCCTGCGTGAAAGTAATATCTCACAAGTATTTAGAATTTGATATTCCACTTCATATTTAGAGAACAGAGCTTTCTTTAGGAGCAGTAAAAGCCTCCTTAGTAGCAGCCTCATGGGATGGTGGGTCAAAGACAGCAATTCAAGCCTACACACTATCGCTGACATTTTCATTTAATTAGCAGTTACCATGGAACTAAATAAAGCCCACTATGACAATGACAAGAACAGATACTCTGATTATCTCTGAGCTGCATCACGCAAGAGGACATCTGTAGCTCCAATCATTATTCTGTGAGAGCAAACAAGGCGACAGATGATCAAACAAATTCTACATATAGTGGTTCAAAAACCCCAAGCTTTACAATAAAAGCTGCCATTGCTGATAACAGTTACGGTGAACGAGGAGCATCCAGTGGCAGTAAGCAAATCTCAGAGGAAATCTATTAACTGCAAACCAAAGCATCTCAGCCACACCGCTTTAAAGAGAAGCCCCTCCTCCCTCTCTTCCCCTTTCCTTTCTAGTCCTTCTTTCTGAACACGAAGTGAAGATCTGACATTAAATCCTCTGTTTTTAAACATGAAACATCAGCCTGCTCATTTTAGCTCCTTAATGCCAGCAAAGTCATCTGGTGTTTGTTGCTTGGGGCACATGGCGAGCTGTTTCCTCGGCCCTCTCGATTCGACCTGCTTTCCTAATGGGGAATCTGATGTTTATCACAGCAGAGGACTCAGCTGCTGAGGAAAGGCAGGGAAAGAATTATGACTGTTATGGTAGAGGTCACCCAGTCGCTGTGCATCCGAGCTTCTACTGCGGCCATAACAAAGGGCTAAGAGGCCCCATTAATACTGCACGGATAGAACGTGCTGTCTCTCCATCATGCCTTATGTGAGCTAAACAGAGCAGGAGAACTTACTGCTCTGCCACTGCTGAGCTATTGCAGGGACCAGCTGTAAAGCACACTCCGAGCTTTTACTGGACACAACAGTTAGAAACGGAAAAGCAAGAGCATGGCAGGCATCCACACACTCTGAAAAATCCTCCTATCACTTATATTACTAACCTATGGTACGATTTCAGTTTTCAGAGCAGCGGAAAAATAATTTACAAGTAGTCCCTGTTTTACAATGGTCCAGGTTATGATTTTTTGACTTTACGTCGGGAATCTGATAATAAATATAAATACACATTCAGAAGAAACTGTATTATGAATTTTGATTTGTTCCCCTGGGTAAGCGATAGGCAGTATTATACTCTCCCGCACTCTACCATGCTAAATGAGTAAATCAGAGGTGCATGACGTAGGGAGTGACATGGCGGGAGTGATGACTGCTGAGAAATGGAGTGAGCAAAAGCCGTGGTCGTGACAATACACATTTTGTTTTTCACTTTCAGTATATTTTCCAATACATTAAATGAAATATTCAACACTTTTGAATATTTTGAATATTTATGTTAATGATTTTGCCCAGCTGTAGGCCAATGTAAGTCTTTTAAGCATGTTTAAGGTAGGTTATGCTATGATATACAGTATATAGAGTATACAGTGGTACCTTGGTTCTCGTCTTTAATTCATTCCAGAAGCCATGTCGAGAACCAAAAACGAGTACTGAGCAAATTTTTCCCATAAGGAATAATGTAAATCCATTCCAGACCCCCAGAAGATCCACACTGCATAAGGCATTATATTCATTAATGGAGTTATACTGTACAGGTGCTCCCTGATTTACAATGGGGGTATGTTCCGACAAATCCATCATAAGTTAAATGTATCATGAACTGTGAAGTTTAACAAGTGTTTGGTAGAAAATTAATTTGGTAAATCAATGTTTAAAACACTTACATCAACCTACAGTTGGCCAAACTCATGGAATTTAGTGAGTAATGGACTGAAACTAAAAAGTAAAGGGATACTTACTCTACTGATGAGCTGCTTAGCTAACTGCAGCTTGTGTTCTGGGGCATTCAATTCCTGATTTGCTTTCGGGTCGCTCTTATAAACTAACCTTTTTAGGACCCATGGAGACTTATTTGGACTAAGAATACAGTACTGTAGATGTAAAAGAAAGAAAAACATGATAAAAAATTGCGGAGATCTTCTCTCAGGGCTATTCTGAATCTGAGCCACTGTGCACTTAATCATGAATCATGAATCATGAATTCTGAATCAAATTTCAGCTGAAACAAGTCTTACCGTTTCCTACAAGTTTAAGCAAGTGCACAGAGTACCGAGCAAATGACGAGAATGGAGACAATTTTCTAGCCAAAATGGGCCAAGAACCCAATTCAATGAGTTCCAGGTTTCGAGGTCGAAAACCAAGGTACCACTGTAGATCAAACTAAACCCATTTATGATACACTCAACTTATGATGGATTTGTCTGAACATATGCCCATCGGAAAATGGGGACTACCTGTACTTAAAAGACTACAACACTGAGCTAGGCTTGTCACCTTGCGTAAAAAGGGTCCAATAAGACTGAGAAGAAAAAATAAACCTTGTTCAGTAGTGCATAAAAATGTAACAATGCTTTGCGCCCAATTAAAATCCGTACTAGAAGTGCTACTGCGGTTACGTTCCCAAGAGGACATACCTCAGTAGCAAACTGCTGCAGCCCTCCAATATTGATGGGCCCTTCCTCTGAGGCATAGAGGTTACAGCCACCCACACACAGGTCCGAGGTGGGGCACACCATCCCACACGTCAGGCCCAGCGGGTTGTCAGAAAGGATCGCTCTTGCCGCCCCGTAATAGTTCTGAAACGTAACAGATGAGTACATGTGAAGAACAAACACGGCAAGGCTGCTCTGTGAAAAAGGAGGTATACATCATTAGACGAATGAGTTTGAGTTCAATGATCATCAACCACAGGAAAAGTTAGCAGAATGGAGCAACAGCACTGTCACTAGACAGCCTTGACTAAAAGCTAAAGAAAAGTAGTTGCATTCTTCAAATTCACTAAATGCACTGAATGCCAAAAGCCTTGACTGAACAGCAGTGCCCTGAAGGTTTAGGTAGCACTTATTAGAGACCATTCTGGAAGGGCTTTTTCATGATCATTATATAAGCCATTCTTGAGTTTTTAATTTCTGTCTGAGGGCTAAATGTTCAGAATGAAGCCAATGGGAGGCCAAAAACAGTGCAGCTTTAAAAAGACATTGAAAGTCAAGCTTACGCGTGCAACTGACAACCCATTCTTTTCCAAGCTCTTTCAGCATAATAGAAAATACTTGATTGAATGCAGGCCTTACCACTGAATAACAGAGGTTCATCTACATTCTGTAAATTTTCTGAATGTCAAACACGCGCCTTCGGAATAGCAATGTTTGTCATTCCAGTAAAATGTTCAACAAGGGGAAAGCAAGTTTTTCACAGGAATTCATCAAGGTTAGATAAAGCAGTTGGATCAAGTAGTGTAACATTCATTTTTTTTATATTTATGGCATGAAGTGTATGATATGAATTATTCTCTGCTGTATTCTATATGGCAATAACAATAAGAAAATTACCTGTCTGTTTTTAATTCTGTATGCAATTGTAATCAAAAAGAAGACCATGAAGAGATTGTGTAAGCTATAGAGTAGATTTAATAATGTAAAGTTAAAAAATTAACAGGATAATTAACTTTAAATGACTTTGTGTTGGCCATCATGAGTCACCAGAATAGCTTCAACGCATAGTGATATAGATTCTACAGGTCCCTGAAATTGTAGTGAAAAAAAAACAACAATATTTTCTCAACTCCTCTTTTATGATGGAAGAAAGTGCTGTTTGACATGCCGATCCATAATTTCCAGTGGTGTTCAGTTGGGTTGGGTCTAGTGACGACCAAGCCATATGATTTACATTTTCATACTCATCAAACCATTCAACTGTGGACAGGGTTGTCATCCTGGAAAAGGCCACTCCCATCAGGATAGAAATGTTCCATCATAGTGATCAGGTGATTAGTCTGAAAATCTAGGTATTGATTTGTATTGACCCGTCCCTCTAAGAGAACCAGTGGACCCAAACGATGAGAGTAAAATGCCAGCCACAGCATAACTGAGCCACAAGATTCCATCATTTATTCAGACTTTATTTGTCACTTGACTGTACAGGTATGCGCCGTTTAACGATTCGATCAATGTCCATTCACTCTAACATCTGAGGTCATAAAATGTTAATAAATTATAAAAGGAAATATAAATCTTTATAAGTCTTTAACTCTGGACATTGTGGCTGTAAACAGCTGGTCTCCTCAAGAGAGTGTGAGTGTGTGTGGTACTAACTACCTTACCTCATTAGCCAGTTAGCTCACGTTTGGACTAGAGACTGTTCTAACTCGGCTGATGTGTTGCATTTCTCATGTTTGCGTGTATGACTTATTTGTATCAAGCTGTAAATGGCGTTCGTTAAGTGTATGTGCCTGTCCTATGGTAAGAAGTACTCTTTTGTATGTCCTCCCACTACCTGTATATTCTCTCTAACCTACAGTGGTGCTTGAAAGTTTGTGAACCTTTTTCTAATTTTCTATATTTCTGCATAAATATTACCTAATGAGACCAAAATTATACACTTGGTCATTTATTTATTGAGGAAAATTATCCAATATTACATATTAGTGAGTGCCAAAAGTATGTGAACCTTTGCTTTCAGTATCTGATGTGACCCCCTGTACAGCAATAACTGAAATTAAACGTTTCCTGTAACTGTTGATCAGTCCTGCACACCGACTTCAGGTCCTTCCACAACATTTCCATTGGATTAAGGTCAGGACTTTGACTTGGCCATTCCAAAACATTAACTTTATTCTTCTTTAACCATTCTTTGGTAGAATGACTTGTGTGCTTTGGGTCGTTGTCTTGCTGCATGACCCACCTTCTCTTGAGATTCAGTTCATGGACAGATGTCCTGACATTTTCCTTTAGAATTCTCTGATATCATTCAGAATTCATTGTTCCATCAATGATGGCAAGCTGTCCTGGCCCAAATGCAGCAAAACAGGCCCAAACCATGATACTACCACCACCATGATTCACAGATGGTATAAGGTTCTTATGCTGGAATGCAGTGTTTTCCTTTCTCCAAACATAACGCTTTTCTTTTAAACCAAAAAGTTCTATTTTGGTCTCATCCGTCCACAAAACATTCTTCCAGTAGCCTTCTGGATCATCCACGTGGTTTTTAGCAAAGTTCAGGCAAGCGGCAATGTTCTTTTTGGAGACCAGTGGGTTGCGCCTTGCAACCCTGCCATGCACACCATTGTTGTTCAGTGTTCTTCTGATGGTGGACTCATGAACATTAACATTAGCCAATGTGAGAGAGGCCTTCAGTTGCTTAGAAGTTACCCTGGGGTGCTTTGTGACCCCGCCAACTATTACACACCTTGCTCTTGGAGTGATCTTTGTTGGTCGACCACTCCTGGTGAGGGTAATAATGGTCTTGAATTTCCTCCATTTGTACACAATCTGTCTGACTGTGGATTGGTGGAGTCCAAATTCTTTAGAGATGGTTTTGTTACCTTTCCCAGCCTGATGAGCATCAACAACTCTTTTTTCTGAGGTCCTCAGAAATCTCCTTTGTTCGTGCCATGATACACTTCCACAAACGTGTGTTGTGAAGAGCAGACTTTGATAGATCCATGTTCTTTAAATAAAACAGGGTGCCCACTCACACCTGATTGTCATCCCACTGATTGAAAACACCTGACTCTAATTCACCTTCAAATTAACTGCTAACCCTAGAGGTTCACATACTTTGCCACTCACTAATATGTAATATTGGATCACTTTTGTCAATCAATAAATGAGCAAGTTTAATATTTTTATCTCAGTTGTTTAACTGGGTTCTCTTTATCTACTTTTAGGACTTGCATGAAAATCTGATGATGTTTTAGGTCATATTTATTCATAAATATAGAAAATTCTAAAGGGTTCACAAACATTCAAGCACCACTGTATAACTATACAAACTGGTTCATGTTCACTCGCTGAGTCTCTGTTTCATCTGCCTGATCTTTGGTGTTGTTCATAATACCGTCTATCAATGCATTCTTCACTTCAAGACAGGGTCGTAACAGTACATTACTGTGTTTCTATAATTATTGTAAATTTCCATAAATAAACAATGCGGTGGCATTAGAGATGCTGTGTAGATCTCAGCGTTCCACTCATGTTTTCAGCAGTATCTCTGACACACTCTGACACATTTATCTATCATACGCAGTTTTCTTGTGAAAATACCCTTTATATTTACATTTAAGTAGCATTAAAAAAATCTATGTGACTATGGCAATGTCCCATTTCACAGAAAGTATTACAGTCACTAAACGGCGTATATACCTGTATATGAAATCCTTCAAACCAAATATTAGAACCAGAAGCTGAATATTTACACTCCTGTTAAAACCTCACCACTATTGAAGCCACTCGTTTGACACTTGAAAGATGATAGAAGAAACACTTGCCTTTTTAGTTTCATGTTTCTATCAATGCATCAGCTGTTGTACTATCACGCATAATGCTAGGTGTAAGCACTGATTTACCTTATTTGATATGCTGGTGATGAAGGCCTTTATGTCAAGGTTAGTGGGACAACTCTTCTGACAAGGTGCATCGGCACACTTCAGACATCTGTTGGCAAATGAAAGAAAATCAAAGCTTAAAGGCTGTGACTATTCTGCGTGCTGTACACCAAAATACCTTCATTTAGTGTAAAAAAAAAAAAAAACCCTATACCACTCAGACCGTGGAGAGCCGGCTAGGTCAGCGCCATAAGGGAAACAAGCATGTTCAAGGAACTTGATGTGGCGAGTTGGCCTTTACTTTAATACAAAGCCACATAGCTTGTAAAAACGAAAATGGGTGTTTGAACGTCCAGTTCCGTCCCCAGAGGAATCATCCTACAGCAAATGTACTGCAGCTCAACATCGCCATATTGGTGACAATGACAAACAGGTTTGGAATGACGAATACAATAATTTGGAGGCTGATAATTAAATATTCATGCCCAATCAGAATGGATGTTTTGCCTGTGGTCGTGAGCGAGTGTGACAGGAGGCATACGGCCATTCCTGCTGTTGGCATGCACTCATTAGTTTACACATTTAAAACACACACACACTCACACAGCTGATAGAAACCCAGCTCACTAATGGTTTCAGATGATGTAGCAGCAAATTTGAATGCAGCTTTTCTCCTTTAGGGTCAGCAGGCAGAGGAAAGAGAGACAGATATCAAGCCTGAGAAAGGATTCACAGACAGATAGAGAGGAAGCAAGAGGAGGGGGGAGAAAGACAGGGGCTAAGCATATGCAAAATTAGAGGTGGAGCCAAACCTACTGCCTCACTTTGTGGTTCGCCCAACACACACACATACACACACACACACACACAGTTGTCTTAGTATACTTGTGAGGACATCACGCTCCAAATAACGTTTACAGTTTGTATCATTGTCTTAACGTTGAGGCCACAGGTGCATTCAAACAGTTTTCTGTTTGCCTTGACTTCTCAGTGAACATTAGTGAACACTCGCAAACAGTTTCAGGAGGTAGTTCTCTGTGAACATACAGGGGAGCTGGACGAAGGGTTTATTTGGACTTTGTTTCCATTGATTGTGGCATTTTATTTCTCACAGGATCTGGAATTAAACAAGTCACGGAATTAAATGCACCGAAACGGCTATCGAACACTTGCGGGGAGACTCTGAAAAGCAGTGTTTAGTCGAGAAGAGAAATAATTTTATTATTTAACATTAAAGTATGAAGTTTACATCACATATTCTGTCAGATTATTGGCTGTTGGTTAGTTAACAAATGCATAAAACAACCTCAAGCTAAATGTATTTAGTTATTTGTAATTCAGCAATTCACAATCCAAATAATCAATTATTCGTTTCAATTGATGAATTATTTGACTATCAAAATATTGTTGCACTTAAACACTGGGATCTGGCCTTGCAAGCAATGCTTGATCTCAGAGAAGGATGTAGCAAGGGTGTACCAGGCACCTGAAGACCTGAGTTGGCATGCCAGTGTCTAGTTCTGAATAAAATAATGCAAATACCATCGAGCAGAACCTGAAAAGCCGGGACAAGAGTTTTAGGTGTGATCCTGACTGAAACAGACAGCCAATGGATCTCAGTAAAGGAGGTATATGAGAAAATATAACCATTACTGTAGATTATTAATGCTACACCAACATCTAACCATAACCTGAACCTCAGTAACCAAAAGGAAAACTTGTTGTTTTGATTTTTAAAAGTGTAAAAACAAGTCAGCTCTTTCTATCCTTGAGGGGACATTTAGTCCTCACATTGATATATAAACTTGCCCCCCTCACACACACACACACACACACACACACACACACACACACACACACGTCATTTGCATTTCCATTTTTTTCAACCACTGACTTTCCAATTGGCATAATATTACTGTATCTAATTAATTTTGCACTTACCCCTAATCCTAACCATAACCTCAGCAAATCTTTTAACTCTTGGCTTTTCAAATGAAGCTTGCAGTTTTGTTTAAAAAAAAAAGTAATGTTCCTTAAGAGTACCTGCAAAATGCCCCATAAGGAAAAAAATGTCAAATCTTTTTATCCTTCTGGAGCCATTTGATCCTCACAATGATACGTAAACTTGACTCACACACACACACACCAAAAAAAAAAGCACTGTAGCTGGATGGCTATAATAATCTCCCGATGCTGGAAGCTCAGTGCAGGCTAAAGTGCACAAGGCTGCCATTAATACCACTTATCACAGTGACAGCGGGATAATTACCACAGTGCTGTGGCCAGGTAGAGAGGACTGGGGACAGGAGACGCCGCACTGCACTGTGCACCACCACAGTGCATCACTGCCGCTATGTTTTATTAAACCTGGGTGGTTGATCATCAAGTGACATTAGTGTTGATCCATTTTCCTTATTTGACAATAAATTATCCTTGGCCCCTGGCATAATGGATATTGCAGCAGTGTTTGCCTGGGAGAAAGCTCGGGCTGTGCTTAGACTCTGCGCTGTTGCACACATACTGCTAAAGTAAGAGAGCCGGCCTCTGAGCACACTGGCTAGCGCCATGCTTCTTATCTCCTCCAGCATGATTAATACTGAGGGTACACACTGTGCAGCTTTGGGAAGATATAAAGCCATAACCACATAAATATTTCTCACCTTCTCGACAAGGAGTGCGTTCTAAAGCCTACCTTTTGTTAACAAAAATGCATTATTCAACATTTGTTTCAAGTGGATTATTGTAAAATATGGTACGTATTACTGAGGACCTTAAAAAATGACATTTCATACAGTTTATACTGCAAAGTAGCCACTCCCAGACTGGTCAACAGTTCAAAACATTCATAAAGATGAGATATCAGAAATTGAAATGAAAATCTGTCCAGGGGCACCTTCAGTTGATTTGTGAGTGTTTTGAATCACCCTCCCCAAAAAAAGCTTCAGGTACAAAACCCAAAATAGCATCAAAGTAAAAGAACTGATTTTTCCACCATTACACAATAGCCAGGAACAAGAATGCCATTTCCATTGGCTCGTTTCTACCTTCTCTCAACTTAACATGAAAGACACAGAGTACAGACGCATATGAGGCCCTCACCTATCTCCTATAGGCAGCATTCCAAGTGCTTAGCAAATGTCAACAGAAAATAATGCAGAACCAAAGGCAATCTTATTTGTTCAAGAATTGCTCTAGGTCACAGCAATTCAAGCAGGAATGGCAAACCACACTCTAGTAAAGAATGGCTTACTGAGGAGTGCATTAGCTAGAGCACCACAGCTTTGTGCTCTATAATGCAATCAAATCACTCAACATACACATGCTTATTTTAATGCATTCAAATAATCATGCAAAAGCATTGTTGAATTTGAAGGAGACGTTGATTAGCAGACCACTGCAAGCAGATTTTTTCCATTTCCCGTTCTTACCAATTCTCTTTACCCTCTTTTTCCGTGACTAATAATCAAAAGCTTTGATTGCCTTGTGCGACAAGTGTATTCCACCATAGTACATGCCAGGATGTATAAGTAGCACATTTTGTTTCACGCACGTTACCATAGAAAGCAGAACGCTCTATAAATACCCAGCAATCATTACAACTCGGTTGTCTCCAGAAACAATCCTATTCAGTATTCTTTGTATAATTTCATTCACATTCTTTGACAGATAGGACCTTCATTTAGTAAAAGGAGAGTAAAGAGTACAGAATAACAAGCCCACTTAAATACAATCACTCAACTATTGTGATTGTGTGATGACTAATAATGCTACATGGGAGAAGCTACAACCCCAAATCAAAAAAGGGACAGTACCTTTATTTCATTGCAGACAGTATGAAACAAAGATATTTCATGTTTTTCCTAGTCAACTTCATTTCACTTTTAAATTCAAGCCTACATCCATTCATGCATTTCAGGTCTGAAACACATTCCAAAAATAAATAAATAAATAACAATGTGACTTCAAACAGGTAGCTTGCAAACGTGATTTGGTACAACAGAGTCTTTGACAAGCAAAGATGGTCAGAAAATATCCAGTTTGTCAACAAATGCATGAGAAAATTATTGATATGTTTACAATGATTGTTCCTCAAAGAAATTGATTTGCACAATATCATTCAGATCAGGAATACCAACAATAAGGAATTTCAGTGCATAAAGGGCAAGGGCGCAAGCCTAAGCTGAACTCCCATGATCCCTCAGATGGCAATGCATCAAGAACAGTCATTCATCAATAGCTGAAATAACAACATGGGCAAGGGATTACATTGGCAAACCTTTGTCAAGCACTACAATACAGAGTTACATTCACAAATGCCACATAAAACGTTACTTTTTTGGAAGAAATGGACACTGTGCTCTAGACCAACGACAAAAATGATCCTTAAAATGCGGTGCGTCTAATGTATGAATTAATTCTGGTTGTGCTTTCTGACCTAGAACCGATTGTAGATGGTACACGGCGCTCATAAATCTGTCACAATGTTTTAGCACGGCCTTGGTAGGTGACGAAGCTTACGGCAATCATAGTGCGCAGCATTGCGGAGTAATACGGTATGTGCTTCAGCATTAGGGTACATGCATTCATTCATTTATTTTTCAAAGCGGATTTTAAACTCAACGCTATCAGTCACGCAGTACAACATGGACATAGAGCAGAGCGAGGAATTCAACATTAACGAATCAATGATACGGAAGTGGAGGAAGGAAGCAAGAGGACACCCTGCGCCAGGTAAAGACCACCAACTGAGTTTCCGACGGAAAACTTAAGAGTTTTTTGTTTCAATTTTCAGCGCCTTATAACCCGGTGCGCTTTATGTATGAAAATATACCCGTTAGCAGCCGATCATTGATATTGCGTCTTATAATCTGGTGCGCTTTATGGTCCGAAAAATACGGTACTATCAGCAACAAGCTCAAAATTCAGTGTCTGTCATGGTATGAGGTTGTGTCAAAGATAATTTACAATTCTGTGATGGCAGCATTAATACAGAAAAGTAAGCTACGCATTAAACATCTGCTGCCTTCTAGATGACATCTTTTCCAAGAACATCCAAGCATTTTCCAACAAGACAATGCAAAACCACATGCCGCACACATTACAAAGGCATGGCTGCAGAAGAAAGGAGTACGGGTATTGGACTGGTCTGCCTTCAGTCCTGACCTGTTTATAATAAAGAATGTGTGGAGAATTTTTAAATGAAAATGCAACAACAACACCGTACTGTTGCACATCTTAAGACATATTGCAGGAAGAACGGAAAGAAACATCTTCATCATTTGGTGTTCTCACTGCCAAAATGGCTTTTAAGTGTTGTGAGAAGGAATGGCAATATTACAAAGTTGTAAATGCTTTACTGTCCCAATATTTCCTGGAATGTGTTGTAGAAATCTATGTGGTGAATACAATAAAACCTTATGGGTGAAAAATCTATGCATGCAAAGAGGCCAGTGTTAATTATACATTCAGATAAATGTGGTCATAATACAAAGGCATTTTGATTATATGTTTAAAAAAAAGTTTGCATTTGTTTTTTTGTTGATGTACCTACATCAGATCCTAGCAGGTTCTGGGTGAATTGTGTTCTTGGGCTACTGCGTATTTGTTCTAGCATGAGGTAATGTCTACTACGAAGAATACAAAGCACTTCTGTAAGTCGCTCTAGATAAGGGTGTCTGCTGATGCTGTAAGTGTAATTGTAATAGACTGCAGCTATAGATGATATTTCTCAAATTGTTTCGAAGTGCAGTAAAACTTGTGCAAATACTACTGGATGAACAGAGTAAAAATTAAGATATGGACTATGATATGCTTTTTCTTATATTTCTGTCTATATTTGGCTAAGCAGGTTTAAAAACCACTTTTAGTAGCTTATATGTTGCAGATGCTGATGGGATAAGCATATTTCACTCAGAATTGAATAAAGGTTTTTTTTGTTGTTGTTGAACATGACAGATACAAATGACTTTCTATTCAGAGTGTAAGTGCAGTGATGTTTGTTCAGGATTTTGAATCAAAATCCTGATACATATAATCCCACATGTACCTCAGAGCAGTCTCTTACTGCACTAAGACAATTTTATATTTTATATTTTATCTGAATCATTATTATGACAATAGCATTACAGCTCCTAAGTGTTCCATAAACACTGATTTACCTGAGCTTTTTCATCAACAAGAACTAGTTTAGAAATGATTCATCCACAAATCAGATTGGTTTGGGTGTTTTTACTTAATAACTAACACAAAAGACTTTCTTGTATATGGATTTTTCTTATTGAGAGTTCCTGGCAGCCATTCTCCCTGTGCTATCTGTCCTAAACTCTTGACCATTCCACTTTTTGTTTCTCCTCTAGCATTCCCTCCACCAACTCAACTCATCCATTAAAGGCAAGTACTGGTGTTTGATTAGTTTAGCTATTTACCTTTTTGTTAGGAGATAGACTTAAACTGATTATTTCAGGAATCTGAATCATTCAGGATATGAACACCCTTTGCTCACCCTTGCAGGGTGACTGTGTGGACTGTGAAACAAAACCTACTGATATTGTGCAAACTGAGAAGGAAGAACTCAGTTCATCATATTGGGTTTCCACTTTGTTAACTGGCATCTGAGCCACTTTAGATAAGACTGCATGGCAACCCTGGCTTCCCCACAATTTCATTACAATACAGCAATGAATTTATTTACCGTATTTTTCGGACCATAAGGCGCACTTAAAATCCTTTAAGTTTCTCAAAAATCGACAGTGCGCCTTAAAATGCGGTGCGCCTAATGTATGAATTAATTCTGGTTGTGCTTCCTGACCTAGAACCGATTGTAGATGGTACACGGCGATCATAAATCTGTCAAAATGTTTTAGCACGGCCTTGGTAAGTTACGGAGCTTACGGCCACTTGGTGCGCAGCCGATCGTTGATATTGCGTCTTATAATCCGGTGCGCTTTATGATCCGAAAAATACGGTATACCTATCAAAGGGTCTACATTATTCATTGATCTTGGTAGAATTCAGTATTACAGCAAATGACCAAATAATATATCTGCAACACTGTGCTGTCTGTTCATTAAAGTCAAACTTCTTCCAGTGAACAACCACCATGCAAAATCTTCTTATATCTAATATGTGTGTCTACATATCTGCTAAGCCTATTTGTACTGGGGCCAGTTCTCTAATTCGATCTATTGATGCACTTTATATCATGAATATGTGTGACGTTACCTGACATGAAGCAAATCACTCCAAGTAAACATAAAGGACTAAAGACCTAACCTAAATATTCCATAATTTGCTATTTTCTTTCAAATAAGCATTTGGTATGGCATGGTATTTGGCAATTCTATTTATTCTAACTGGTAGACAAATTATTGTATATGAAGGGTATATAAAATAGTTCATTAAATAAGCACAGATAATCACATCTAACTGACATCTTTCTTAAGTATAACTGAATCTCCATTGCCTTCGATGATCCTACACACCCTAGGCACGCACACACAAGGATCTGAGTGGTGCTGATCTTGGTGGGGGTGCAGCTGTTGGCCTCTGTTCAATGACGTGAGTCCAACTCGAGGGGGAAACAGGCGAGGTGAGATTACAGCATGCTCTCAGGGTTTGAATAGCACCAGTCACAGCTGTCATAGCCACGATGACCCTCACTGACCACGAGCATACAGGAAAGCCAACAGCTGCACACACTGCTATCAGCCTCACACACTACAAAGAGAGAGAGTGCAAGACCTAGCACTAAAACATGCACTAAAATGGGTAAAGTGTAAGTGTGTATGCACCTGCTCATGCAAAAGCAGAAAATGACTGCATCACATATTTGAGCACCATACTAATAAGTTACTGCAATATATATCCAGAACATTTTAGTGGTTTATATAACACAACCACTAATTATACTACTTTTATCAGTGTTCGCTATGGTAAACAAAAACGCCATTAAAATATTTTTACCAGCTGCTGAAGTACATTACAGGCATGACTAATCCTATGGGCATTATGAATGCTCTAAAAACTCAGCAAAATGATAAATGGCTACTTGTTTGAGTGAAAAATGCACAGTACAAACATTTGGGGGATAAACTTTAGTAAATCAAGACCTCACAACCACACAACACCTCACTGGACACAGTTTTGAGTAAAATCTAATGAGTTTCCATCATTTGCTTCCAACATGCCTTAGTTTGACTAAGACTATAATAATAATTTTCGGCGATATATATTTGAATGTTATATTTTACAAAATCTATAATGAAATATGATATTTATTAATAATTATAACCATATTATATTATATAATGTATAATGAATTTCAAGTGAATTACAAACTATAGTATTGGCTCAAATCTTGGACTGAGCTTCCAATGTGATGGTCAGACGGTGTGGTTCCAGAATGCTGTGAAGGACTGGCACCCTGTCCAAAAGGCTCAGGACACCCCCGCACAATCCTGATCAGGGTAAATCAGGTAGAATGATGCTTCAATTTTTTAATTATGCTTTAATTATTGTTTTTTCTAAAATTATTTCTTTCTTGGATTAAAGACTTATTTAACTTAAATAAGTTACCTTAAATGACTTCTTTTAAATTAAATGAAAAAATTCCGTTGGTTGACGGAATGTGTTCTCTCTTCAAAATGCTTGTCCTTTACTAGCCACATCCATATCATAATTTATTCGTTAAGACCAATCTTGTGTGTCTGTGAGGTTCTAACATTTAGTACATGCTTATTTATCACACTTGATAAGAAAATACATCTTACGTACGAATGCAAATCCTTCATCTATACAAGTGGAACAGCCATAGACCAATAATCTTAAAATGATTTTTATATATATATATATATATATATATATATATATATATATATATATATATATATATATATACACACACACACACACACACACTGATTATAAGAAATCAAAGTCAATAATAAAAAGGGAAATACAATGCGCAGGTAGGTACTACAGCAGAAAAAAACTCCCCACTGCACATTCTTTCCTTGAACTGGTTCTGAAAAGTTAAATAAAATCAAATACTTGCTGCCATGGCAACATGTGGAACAGGGTTTGGGATCTGTCAAATTCGACAGGTGGGGTTAAAGAAACATGCCCACCACACAGGTTCACCTGTCATTTTAATTGCTTCAGCAGTCATGCTTTTAACCAATTAAAGTCAATTCTAAAGATGTCCTCCACCACCAAGGGAAAGCAGGCTTTTTTCCACTCCAGCATTTAAAAAAATGCCATATATTTGCGCTTATACATCACTTGCTGAACTCATGCCAGTCCGTGCTTGACAAATATCAGTCAAATCAATTTAAACCAATGTCACAAATAAAAAACATTCACTAAACCCAGTAGTGAAAATTAACCAAATAAATCATTTGATGTCTTATATGTTCGTATATTATCCATTTACTCCACAGCTCATATTTTGATCAATATGCATTGATTAATGTGAAGAACTGCTTGCTGTATGGCCACTGGGTAGATTGTGTCCAGTGTAGTGATTGTAATCATATCATAACTGCAGAGGACAGCAGAGAGCAGTGTGTGAGCACGCAAGCCTCATCAGCAGTAATCTCGCCCAATCTGACAAATTAGCACCCATGCTGTAACCTGAGATCAGTGCAGTCACTGAGATAATGGGGCGAGGCAAACACCAGGAGAGCCACCATGACTTGACCACAGAGCAGAGGCTCACCATGTAATCAGAGCTTAGTGTGCAGAGGTGGACAGTAATGCGCTACACATGCAGTGCTCACATAAAAAGCCCAAGGAGGTTGGGTCACTTTTTGAGTCTTGGTCCTCCCAAGGTTTCTTCCTAGAACTAGGGAGTTTTTCCTTGCCACTGTCGCCCTAGGCTTGCTCAATTTGGGATTGGACGTAGTTATTAGGAGATAATCTAAACTTGTAAAGCTGCTTTGAGACAATGCTCCATTGTAAAAAGCGCTATATAAATAAATCTGACTTGACTTCACTTGACTTAAAAAGAACTAAGAGAACCTTTAGGAAAAAAGACTTCTTAGAGTAATTATAATTTGGAATACTTTCTACTCAGGGTGGCGCTGTGGCATGGTGGGTAGCACCGTCACCTTACTGGGTTTGATCCCAGATGGAGCGGTCTGGGTCCGTTCTGTCTGAAGTCTGCAGGCCATCCCCGTGTACGCGTGGGTTTACTCTGGGTACTCCAGTTTCCTCCCACAGTCATATGTGTTACGTTCATTGTTTCTAAAGTGCCTTTAGCGTGAGTGTGTGTATATGAGTGTGTGAGTGTACAGTGGGGCAAAAAAGTATTTAGTCAGCCTCAGATTGTGCAAGTTCTCCTACTTAGAAAGATGAGAGAGGTCTGTAATTTTCATCATAGGTACACTTCAACTATGAGAGACAAAATGAGAAAAAAAAATCCAGGAAATCACATTGTAGGATTTTTAATGCATTTAATTGTAAATTATGGTGGAAAATAAGTATTTGGTCAATAACAAAACTCAAAACTTTGTAACATAACCTTTGTTGGCAATGGCAGAGGTCAAAAGTTTCCTGTACATCTTCAGCAGGTTTGCACACACTGTAGCTGGTATTTTGGCCCATTCCTCCATGCAGATCTCCTCTAGAGTGATGTTTTGGGGCAACACAGACTTTCAACTCCCTCCACAAATTTTCTATGGGGTTGAGGTCTGGAGACTGGCTAGGCCACTCCAGGACCTTGAAAGGCTTTTTACGGAGCCACTCCTTCGTTGCCCGAGCAGTGTGTTTGGGATCATTGTCATGCTGGAAGACCCAGCCACGTTCCATCTTCAATGCTCTCACTGATGGAAGGAGGTTTTGGCTTAAAATCTCACGATACATGGCCCAGTTCATTCTTCCCTTAACACGGATCAGTCATCCTGTCCCCTCTGCAGAAAAACAACCCCAAAGCATGATGTTTCCACCCCCATGCTTCATAGTAGGTATGGTGCTCTTGGGATGCAACTCAGCATTCAAACACAACTAATTGAGTTTTTAACCAAAAAGTTCCATTTTGGTTTCATCTGACCACATGATATTCTCCCAATCCTCTTCTGGATCATCCATATGCTCTCTGGCAAACTTCAGACGGGCCTGGACATGTACTGGCTTAAGCAAAGTGAGACGCCTGGCACTGCAGGATCTGAGTCTCTCTCGGCGTAGTGTGTTATTGATGGTAGCCTTTGTTACTTTGGTCCCAGCTCTCTGCAGGTCATTCATCAGGTCCCTCTGTGTAGTTCTGGGATTTTTGCTCACCGTTCTCATGATCATTTTGACCCCACAGGATGAGATCTTGCGTGGGGCCCCAGATCGAGGGAGATTATCAATGGCCTTGTATGTCTTCCATTTTCTGAAAATTGCTCCCACAGTTGATTTATTCACACCAACCTGCTTGCCTATTGTACATTCACTCTTCCCAGCCTGGTGCAGGTCTACAATTTTCGTCCTGGTGTCCTTCGACAGCTCTTTGGTCTTGAGCTTGGAGTCTGACTGTTTGAGGCTGTAGACAGGTGTCTTTTATACAAATAATGAGATCAAACAGGTGCCATTAATACAGGTAACGAGTGGAGGACAGAAGAGCTTCCTAAAGAAGTTGTTACAGGTCTGTCAGAGCCAAAAATCGTGCTTGTTTCTGGGTGACCAAATACTTATTTTCCACCATGATTTACAATTGAATTCTTTAAAAATCCTACAATATGATTTTCTGGATTTTTTTCTCATATTGTCTCTCATAGTTGAAGTGTACCTATGATGAAAATTACAGACCTCTCTCGTCTTTCTAAGTAGGAGAACTTCCAAATCAGTGGATGACTAAATACTTTTTAACCCCACTGTATGTGCTCACTGTATGTTTTTTTAAACACCACTTCTACTTGAGTAAAATCCTTTGCTACCTCTACTGTGAGCACAGAGTACTGATACATAGTCGCTAAACACACATACACGCACACACACAATCACGCACACACACACTTGTCTTTCCATCATTGTGGAGATTTTCCATTGACATAATATTATTCTAGGTAATTGATTCTACATCAAAAAAAAAATTAATCTTAACTTCTGTAACCAAAAGCAAACCTTTGACTCTTCTGGTTTTTCAAAAGAAAGTTGTAACTGTTAAAAAAAAGCAATTTTCATTGTGGAGACCAGCAGAATGTCCAACCAGGTAAAATGTCAGATCTTTCTAATCATGTGTGGCCATCTGGTCCTCACAACAATATATAAACTTGACCCCTAAACACCTCTGAATGGAATATTAATTGTACAATACTGTCATTTCAAGGCAGAGCATTTAAGACCGTCTCACTGACAATGTGGATGAGCTTCAAAGCAAAAGGGACGGTCGAAGATTTTTTTTCCTCTTTTCAATCAAATAGATGGTAACATTACAATGCAAAAGGAATATTCATCTAATATTGAGAGAACATTTCCAGCTGAAAATGCCATTGAACATGACAGTGCTTATAACTATATTACTGAAACTGCATTTCAAATACCAAACAGCCTCCGGAGGGCAGAATAATAAAAAGAAAAGTGGAAAAAGAGGCACAAAAACAAATAATATCTTGGGGCTCTTTCAATACATAAAACACATATGCTTAATATGTTCATTTCATTTTAAGTAAAATGAATACTACCCAAGGTAAAAATTATGGAAATCACCACACTTATTAAATAGTCTACACAAATCTCAGATTCTATGAAGCAAACAAATTCAATTATTTTAAGAATTACAATTAAAAGATGCATATTTTTTGCATATCAGAGGAAAATTACTCAACACTGAGGAAAAATCATGGAATCACCTTGTACCCTGAATTTCTAGAACAAATACCAGCACAAGTATAAAAATGCAAATTAGTTAAAAGGGGTACTTACAAACATTAACAAGCTGTTGCACCTGGCTAGTTGAAAGAAAACATGGCCACAACAAGTGAGTTATCAATTGAAACAAGTGACAAGATTATAAAACACCTTCAAGAAGGAAGTCCAACAGGAATGTGGCAAAAAATGTTTGTTGTTCAAAACCAGCTGTGGTTAAAATTTGGTGCAGGCATACACACATTTGGAAAGTTTTAAAAGGCGTACATACAGGCAGACCAAGGAAGACGCCACAGCATCAGTATAAAAACACCTCAATGCAATATGCCTTATAAATAGAAAATTCACAACAGAATAAATGAAAAACAAATGGGAAGGAAAGAGGAATCAATGTTTGTGACAGAAATGTATCATTACTCTTTGATTATTTATTTATTTAAAGTCACATCAGCATCAATGGCTACTGATGACAGAAGAAAGGCTATAACAATACTAGTCAAGCAAACTCACACTGGGGCAATTAAGAGCCAGCAGTTAACCTAATGCATGTATTTGGAAAGTGGGAGGAAACCGGAGTACCCAGACTAAGCCCATGCAGACACAGGAAGGACATGCAAATGCCACACAGGCAGAGTCAAAGTCAGGATCAAGAAGAGAAGCAATCATGGCATGTGGGTGATTGGATGAAAGTGATATTCAGCATTGGGACTTTTGCCATTCTAATGAGAATATGAAGATGACTGTCTGAAGAAAACAATCAAATTTCCCCAATCATTTATGACATGGGGTTGCATGTCTGGTAAAGGACCAGAAGAGATAGCAATCGTTACCTCAACAGTCAATGTCTACACTGAAATTTTGAACAGTATTTTAATTTCATCAATAGAATATAGGTTTGGTAATGACAAAGTCAATATTTATAATGATAATCATGCATCTTGCCCCAGAGCAAAAACTGTTAGAGCTTTCAACTCAATGACATGTAAAACTGATCTATCATCCAATATTCGAGAAAAATTAAACCAGCTTAAATGCTGAATAAAAGCCTGAGGAGAAGCACCAAAGCACTAATTCTGTTTTGTTTTTTGTTTTTTTGGTTGCTGATTCCATTTTTATTTTCTCAACATTGAATGCTGCCCTAATCCATTCATCTACTTGATCTAGAAAACTATGCTTTGACTTCAAATAAATGTGTTTATGTTTTTTTTATAATTTTATTAAGCTATGCTTCATGAAGCCAGACTGTTAAGCTTATTAAACGAAAAATGTTTGATGCCATTTCTGTGATATGTTTATTTGCTATAAAGTAAAAAAAACACACAAAAATTCTGAGGGTTTTGTGGTTGCTGATTCCATTTTTATTTTCTCAACATTGAATGCTGGCCTAATTTAATGCTCAACTTGATCTAGAAAACTATGTTAGTAATTCAAATAATTTTATTTACATTTTATGAATAATTTTATTTAAATTATACTTCATGAAGCTGTAGTATTCAGCTTATTAAACACAAAATGTTTCTGTGATTTGTTTACTTGCTACAAAAGAAAAAAAAAAGCAATGATTCTGTTTTTTTGTTGTTGTTGTTGCTGATTCCATTTTTTTCTCAACATTGAATGCTTGCCTAATTCATTCCTTTACTTGCTCTAGAAAACTATGCTATTAATTCAAATAATTGTATTTACATTTTTTGGATAATTTCATTTAAGTTATGCTTCATGAAGCCTTCAGCTTATTAAACAAAAAATGTTTGGTACCATTTCTTTGATTCGTTTACTTGCTATGAATTTTAAAAAACTGGGTGAATATCCTCTAAGTTTAGAAATTCCATGATTTTTGCCAGGGGTAGTGAGATAAACTGAAAAGGCCTGTTTGGCATTTCAAAACTAAGGTTTCAGCCTTGCTTTCTGTGTTGAGGTGGGAAAAATAAATACCAGTGATCTCCAACAATGACACACGGACAAAGGTTACTGAAACTGCTCCTGAGGTCCTGGGTTTTAGAAATCCAATTGAAATTCATATGTCTATTGAATGTGGTGCAGGAAGGCTTTAAGGGCACCATTTCCCCTGGTATATCCATGACCCAACCGTACTGTGGCACTGGGATTAACGATGGTCGTCACCGCACACACCACTGTACAATCAGAGCAAATCAAAGTGCAGACAGATGACTGTGGCTACCCGCATGTGTATGTCATAAGCTTTCATTTAGAGTAAGGTGGCAATCCTGCAGGGAAAATTGTAACTGCAGTTCTGCCAGTGATCAGAGAGGGAGACAGAATTTGCAGCCCTGCTGGGACCATAACAGGGGTGCAGTGCACCTAATTTATCAGCTTTGCCCAAAACCGGTGGTGACTTTTGTTCTGGCTTCTGGCTACATCAAAAACTTAAACAGCTTAAATTAGAATTTGATCTGAGTACAATGCAAGAAAGGATCTCGTTATCTTGGATTATGAAGACCAGATAGAATCACTGGCATTTGGCGATAGCTATTACCTGCAGTGTTACCAATGACACAATAATATAGCTATGGAGGTTGATCTGGCAGTAAAGAGCGTGACTGGTACATAAACTAACCTGTGTAGAACTGTTCAGTATTGGACATAGGAAGAAAGTAAAAGTATTGAGGTCATAGTGCTATATAGTGGAATAATAAGGCCACGAGAGGCCCTATAAGCAATAAGCCACAAGACATTGCTGTGCGTTTTGCACAATAACACCCTTACACAGGAAAACAATCATTGTAATGTACAGAATTCAGTGCCATATCACTTTTATAAAATGGGGACAAGAACAATTTAATTAAACATGTCAGAGTTTAACAAATTATTGTATTATTATTAACATTCATAATAAATAATTTGCAGCATAGCCCTTACCTATTCAGTCCCACACAAAAGCCAACAGGCTACTCAAACCAAGGCTACTCATTTTTCCATTTATTAAAATAGCGTTAGTCTACTCATTTTATCTCTTTAATTCTGTCCATCTTTACACTGTTTGTTCACTGCTAATCAAACCTGACCACAAGATTTCATATTTGTAAGGTGCTGCATAGTAACTGATTTGTGTAAGTGTTTTGTCTTTTTAATATTCAGTTGTTGTGAGGTGGCCAAAAGTGTATATATCAACGGTTTTACAATGGATCCAAGGATGCCTCAGTCAACCACAAAGTAAGTGTAGGTAAGCTGTCAAAAAGAATATCATGATTTTCTTAGGTTGGATCAAAATCCAACAGAGAATCAACAGAGAACACTTAAGGTAGAAGCACCATTTCAAGTTACAAAAAACATTTTAAGGCTTATGAGAGGGCTGTCTTTCAGCGCACAATAAAAATTGAAAAAAAAAAATGCACAAAGAAAGTTTGAAGTGCAACGTGAGCGCAGGCCAACATGGGAGTGGAAAGGGGAGGACAATCGCACTCCAGCGCGATTCATAAGATAAGATAACACTTTGTTGGTACCGAAGGACACTGCATCGTCACAGTAGCAAAAACATATTGCGCAAGAAACAAGTAGAGGTTCTTCAAGAAAAGAGTGGTAGATGATGTGTACAAGAGAGAAAATGATATATCTATATACATAAAGTGGTAACATACAGTGGCGCTTGAAAGTTTGTGAACCCTTTAGAATTTTCCATATTTCTGCATAAATACGACGTAAAACATCATCAGATTTTCACAAGTCCTAAAAGTAGATAAAGAAAACCCAGTTAAACAAATGGGGCAAAAATATTATACTTGGTTATTTATTTATTGAAGAAAATGATCCAATATTACATACTAGTGAGTGGCAGTGGCAGAAGTAGAAGTTAATTTGAAGGTGAAATTAGAGTCAGGTGCTTTCAATCAATGGCATGAGAAACAGGTGTGAGTGGGCACCCTGTTTTATTTAAAAAACAGAGATCTATCAAAGTCTGCTCTTCACAACACGTTTGGAAGTGTATCATGGTACGAACAAATGAGATTTCTGAGGAGCTCATCAGGCTGATGTTCATCAGGTTGGAAAAGGTTACAAAACCTACTCTAAAGAGTTTGGAGTCTACAAATCCACAGTCAGACAGACTGTGTACAAATGGAGGAAATTCAAGACCATTGTTACCCTCCCCAGGAGTGGTCGACCAACAAAGATCACTCCAAAAGCAAAGTGTGTAATAGAGGTCACAAAGGACCTCAGGGTAACTTCTAAGCAACCGAAGCTCTCACATTGGTTAATGTTAATGTTCATTAGTCCACCATCAGTAGAACACTGAACAACTATGGTGAGCATGGCAGGGTTGGAAGGAGAAAGCCAGTACTCTCCAAAAAAGAACATTGCTGCTCATCTGCAGTTGCTAAAGATCACATGGACAAGCCAGAAGGCTATTGGAAGAATGTTTTGTGGATGGATGAGACCAAAATAGAACTTTTGATTTAAAAGAAAAGCGTTATGTTTGGACAAAGGAAAACACTGCATTCTAGCATAAGAACATTATCCCATCTGTTAAACATGATGGTGGTAGTATCATGGTTTGGGCCTGTTTTGCTGCATCTGGGCCAGGATGGCTTGCCATCATTGATGGAACAATGAATTCTGAATTACATCAGAGGAAAAATGTCAGGACATCTGTCCATGAACTGAATCTCAAGAGAAGGTGGGTCATGCAGCAAGACAACGACCCTAAGCACACAAGTCGTTCCACCAAAGAATGGTTAAAGAAGAATAAAGTTAATGTTTTGGAATGGCCAAATCAATGTCTTGACCTTAATGTAATCGAAATGTTGTGGAAGGACCTGAAGCGAGCAGTTAATGTGTGGAAACCCACCAACGTCCCAGAGTTGAAGCTGTTCTGTACGGAGGAATGGGCTAAAATTCAAAAATTCAACAGTTACAGGAAACATTTAGTTGCAGTTATTGCTGCACAGGGGGGTCACACCAGATACTGAAAGCAAAGGTTCACATACTTTTGCCACTCACTAATATGTAATATTGGATAATTTTCCTCAATAAATAAATGACCAAGTATAATATTTTGTCTAATTTGTTTAACTGGGTTCTCTTTAT
This sequence comes from Ancistrus triradiatus, assembly GCA_025084515.1. Taxonomy (NCBI): domain Eukaryota; kingdom Metazoa; phylum Chordata; class Actinopteri; order Siluriformes; family Loricariidae; genus Ancistrus; species Ancistrus triradiatus. The sequence goes on from JAJAGP010001129.1 coordinate 212,872, forward strand.
CTACTTTTAGGACTTGCATGAAAATCTGATCATGTTTTAGGTCATATTTATGCAGAAATATAGAAAATTCTAAAGGGTTCACACACTTTCAAGCACCACTGTAACTAGTGTAGCACCAATACCAATATGTGTCGATACTGACACTTATCGGTATCGACAATAGAGAGCATCAATACCATGAAACAACCACTAGATGAAGCTAGCAGCAGCATGTCCATGATGTGGGAATATATCTTGAGGGGAGCAGTAGTGCTAGTATTTTGAGGGGGTGGCTAAAATGTAAATATAACAAACAATAAAAAAGTTTAAATTAATTTTTTTCATGGCACTAAAACTTTTCAAGGCAATCAGGCTCAATGTGAGTTTGCTCTAACATGGTGTACTTTAACAACAAAATGTAAACAGCTTAATTACCACCACCATGGTCTAAGTTAGGGCTGGGGATATGGCCGATAAATAATATTGTGGTGTTTTTATATGATATATTGTTATGTTCCGTGGCCAGAACTCGCTGTCTCATCTGTGGACGATTGGAACTACATCGGCCACAACCCCCTCCGGCAACAAGATGGCCGCGGACTCAGCTGGGACTGTTGATTACTGGTTCCTCGCTAACCGCAGCTCTCCCAGACGCTGGCGCGGGAGCACCAGCTCATGCTTCAGGTGCTGCGTTTATGTCTGCCCTTCTTTCCCTGCATGGATAATCCTTTTTGCGGTTCCATGTCGTTGGATTACCTTTGTGGCATTTTCACCCGTTGGACCTCTGCTTCGGCCTCATCCACCCCTGGACTCTTGCGTTCGCGGTCCCTTCCTTTTTATTTCCGTGCAGCTGCATCGGCTGTCCAATTTCGCTTGCGGCTGCGCCCGCAATTGTGAATTTATTGTTACTACTGCTAGCTTCGGTGTTTTGGTTCATCAGCAGGCACTAGCTTTATTTAACTTCTCCCTGCCGGCCACAGCTTCCCGTAGATTCTCACAGCCGGTGTTAGCTTTCCATAGGAAGTCCAGAGCGCCACTTCTCCCTCTGAAGGCATCCTGAGCCTATCTTCGGCTGCTAAAGACGCCCCTAACTCTAAGCTCGCTAGGGCCCCAAAGGTTAGCTTCATATCTGGACCTGTTAGCTCCAGAATTGAGCCGTTAGCGCCCCGTGACTCCGTACCCTAGCCACTAGTGCTCAGTACCCCAGTAGTGGAGCATGTGAGCCCCATATTCGAGCATGTTAACGCTAAAATTGAGCATGCCAGCCACGTAGATGAGCCGTTAACCCCCCGTAGCACAGTTTCCGAGCCGCTAGCGCCCGATAACCCTGTAGTTAAGCATGTTATCTCTGTTTCTGAGTACACTAGCCACGTATCTGTATGTACTGCGCCTCGTAGTACAGTATCCAAGTTGCTAGTGTGCGGTAACCCTGCATTTAAGCAGGCTAGCTCTGCTTTTGAACTCGCTAGCTCAGTCGCTGGGCAGTTGGCACCCCATAGCTCAGTATATGAGCATTTAGCGCCCTGTAGCTCAGTACCTGAGTCGCTAGCGCCTGATAACCCGGTATGTAAGCCAGTTAGCCTTGTGGTTGAGCAGGCTAGCTCAGTACCTAACCCATTAGCACTGACAAGCTCTGTATCTAAACAGGGCTGCTCAGTACAGAGGTCTGAAGCGCCGCTTGGCTCCGTGTCTGAGTCCGCCGCACCTTTTAGTTCCGTATCAGAGTATGTTCGTGCTGTACCTGAATTTGTTGGTCCTGTGTCTGAATTGTCAGCTTCGCATGGCTCCTTATCCGAGCCCGCCGCTCCCTGTAGTTTCGTACCCAAGCATGTTGGCTCCGTAGTTGAGCCTGGTCGCATCGTATTTGAGCCTGTTGGTGTTACGTTCCGCGGCCGAAGCAGGATTTCGCCTCCGTGGGTGAGGAGAGACTACATCGCCCACAATCCTGCACGTAGAAAAGATGGCTGCGGACGCACCTGGAACTCGTTTGTTTGGATTACGAGACTTATTTAAGCTGAACGCTCTCCCCACTGCCTTGCGGGAGCATTAGCTCATTTCGGTTCTGTGCCACCATTACGTTCACTCAAAGTGGATTACCTTTGTTTTCGTCGTGCTTTGGATTACTTGTGTTGCAGTTTTGCCCGCTGGACTGCCCTGCTTCGGTCTCATCCACTCCTGGACTCTTGCGTTCACGGCTCCTGCCCTTTTACGGCTGTGCGGCTGCGTCCGCTGTTCTATTTGCTCGTGGCTGCACCTGCCATTGAGTAAGTTGTCTGTGTGTTGCTATACCTTTCCGTAGCTTCTCCCAGCTGGCTATAGCTTTCCATAGCTTCTCCCAGCCGGCTAAAGCTTTACGTAGCTTCTCCCTGTCGGCTGTAGCTTACGTAGCTTCTCCCAGTCGGCTAAAGCCTTATGTAGCTTCTCCCTGTCGGCTAAGCTTCACGTAGCTTCTCCATGCCGGTGATAATTTCACATGGCTTCTCCCTGCCGGCATAGCTTACATAGCTTCTCCCGGCCAGCGATAGCTCCACGTAGCTTCTCCCCGCCGGCTACGGCTTCACGTAGTTTCTCCCTGCCAGCATAGCCTCACATAGCCTTTCCCGGCCGGCCATAGTCTTTATTCCCCATGTTTCGGTTAGCTGTGTCTCCCTAGGTTTCCTTATTGTTTATCATTTGTTGTCATTATTATTATTATTATTATTATTATTATTATTATTATTATCATCATCATTTGCTTAGGTATTTATCTTCATTACTGTTTGTTGTCATTTGTTTATCTTCATTACTGTTTATTGTCAATTGTTATGTGTTGTCATCTTTATTATCATTATCCTTTACCCTCCCCTGGTTATGGTTGTTGTCATATATCGTGGCCTTGGAGCCACTCTCCTTTTGGGTTTACCTTATATAGACTTTGAGTTTGGAATATTTTTTGATAATAAACTTTATTTTTTAACTGGGATCCCGCATTTCGTCTGCTCCCTCCTAAGACCCCATGTAACAGTTGGTTCCGTTTCGGTGCAGTTAGCTCATTCCAGCTCCATTCCCGAGCATGCTGCACCCATTAGCTCTATATCCGAGCTGCTATCACTGCATAACTCTGCACCTGATCAAGTAGGTCCCGTTCCTGAGCCGCTAGCACCTCCTCCTCCATAACCGAGCCTGTTGCGCCTCATAGTTTTGTGCCAAAGTACGCTAGCCTCGTTTCCAAGCGTGAGGTGCCCGTTAACTCTGTAACCGAGCCGTTAACATCACTTAGTTCCATATCTGTGTTCATTACACTCCGTGGTCCCTTATCTGAGCACCATGAGGCCGTCCGTTCCAGCAAGGCCACTCCAGAGGTCATCCAGAGCTCTCCATTCCGTCTCAGGGACGTGCTAAGCATCTCGCCACCCTACAAGGACCCTTCGCTTCCACTCCTGGGGCCTCCAAGGGACTGACTTCTCCGCTGTTCCAGACCTTCCTGAGGGGGGCTTTGGAGTCCGTGGACGAACACCTTGGAGGGGGGTACTGTTGTGTTCCATGGCCAAAACTATATATATATATATATATATATATATATATATATATATATATATATATATATATATATATATATATACACTGCTCAAAAAAATAAAGGGAACACTCAAATCACACCAAAATCATCAATGGAAATCAAATTTATTAACCAATGGAGGCCTGGATTTGGAGTCACACAAAATTAAAGTGTAAAAAACACAATACATGCTGATCCAACTTTGATATAATGTCCTTAAAACAAGTCAAAATGAGGCTTAGTATTGTGTGTGGCCTCCACGTGGCTGTATGACCTCCCTACAGTGCCTGGGCATGCTCCTGCTGAGGTGGCGGATGGTCTCCTGAGGGATCTCCTCCCAGACCTGGACTAAAGCATCCACTAACTCCTGGACAGTCTGTGGTGCAACGTGACGTTTTTGGATGGAGCGAGACATGATTGCCAGATGTGCTCATTCGGATTCAGGTCTGGGGAAAGGGCAGGCCAGTCCATAGCTTCAATGCCTTCATCTTGCAGGAACTGCTGACACACTCCAGTCACATGAGGTCTAGCATTGTCCTGCATTAGGAGGAACCCAGGGCCAACAGCACCAGCATATGGTCTCACAAGGGCTCTGAGGATCTCATCTCGGTATCTAATGGCAGTCAGGCTACCTCTAGCGAGCACATGGAGGGCTGTGCGGCCCTCCAAAGAAATGCCACCCCACACCATTACTGACCCACTGCCAAAACGCTCATGCTGAAGAATGTTGCAAGCAGCAGATCGCTCTCCGCGCCGTCTCCAGACTCATGTCATGTCTGTCACATGTGCTCAGTGTGAACCTGCTTTCATCTGTGAAGAGCACAGGACACCAGTGGTGAATTTGCCAATCCTGGTGTTCTTTGGCAAATGCCAAGTGTCCTGCACGGTGTTGGGCTGTGAGCACAACCCCCATCTGTGGACGTCGGGCCCTCATACCATACTCATGGAGTCAGTTTCTAACCGTTTCTGCAGACACATGCACATTTGTGGCTTGCTGGAGGTCATTTTGCAGGGCTCTGGCAGTGCTCCTCCTGTTCCTCCTTGCACAAAGGCGAAGGTAGCGGTCCCTGCTGCTGGGTTTGTGTTTTGCCCTCCTACGGCCTCCTCCACATCTCCTGGTGTACTGGCCTGTCTCCTGGTAGCGCCTCCAGCCTCTGGACACTACGCTGACAGACAAAGCAAACCTTCTTGCCACAGCTCGCATTGATGTGCCATCATGGATGAGCTGCACTACCTGAGCCACTTGTGTGGGTTGTAGAGTCCGTGTCATGCTACCACGAGTGTGAAAGCACCACCAATATTCAAAAGTGACCAAAACATCAGCCACAAAGCATAGGTACTGAGAAGTGGTCTGTGGTCCCCACCTGCAGAACCACTCCTTTATTGAGTGTGTCTTGCTAATTGCCAATCATTTCCACCTGTTGTCTATTCCAATTGCACAATAGCATGTGAAATTGATTGTCAATCAGTGTTGCTTCCTAAGTGGACAGTTTGATTTCACAGAAGTTTGATTTACTTGGAGTTATATTGTGCTGTTTAAGTGTTCCCTTTATATTTTTGAGCAGTGTATATACACACATCTGTGTGATGTTTTTGCAGTCCATGAAACATGACTTTGAGTGAAGATTTTCTATATATAGATTTTTTTGCAGGATATTTTGCAATTAAAGTCATGTAATCGTCATGTATCTACACAGTTACAGGTGGAACAACCTGAAACAAACACAAATGAGCTGAATAACCTTCCAGATCTCTGCCAGTCTACTGTACCACACATTATTAACAGGACATCCAGTCCTGCCATGACGACGGCACATTACACGCTTCATCAAAGTCTGATTTCTGGACTTTTTCCCCCTCTGGCTGATTTAATCCTTTAATCCTTATCTATTAACTGGGAAATACAAATAATTCTGAATAAATCTATTCATCATGTTGCACATACAGTTAACTGTGTAGAACATGTCCATCAAAATTGAATGATAAGTAGCAGATTATGACTACAGTGCTGAATATTTCATGTAGTATAAATGGCCTCAAGTTTGTAAGTGAGACAGATTGCTTAATAAAGACTGATGTCATAGTTTCACTTCTACCAAATTCCCCAGGACCAGCACACAGAGGGCCTTCTTATGATAATACTGGCAGACATAACAGCGCCTACCAGCTGCTTTGATGTTACAGATTATTAGCATTTAGGAAAGCTGTGTCTTTGATGCTGTTTGTGCCTCCCTGATGATGTATTTATCTCTGAGCTGTTTAAATTTCACAAGAAAATTATGTTCATTTACATGCAGTTCTCTGTAATCCTATTTTATCTTTTTTTAATGAAGCTAAGAAGATTAAAGCAGATATTTGCAACAGCCACCGTGCACCAAGGATTCTTGGTCATCATGCTACAGCACTCCATAATTCCATTTGCAGATCAATGATATGAAACTATATGGAAATTCCCAATTAACATGCCGCTTATACAGCAAACTAGGAAATGTTGAAAATCATTTCCACTTTTGGAAAACACCACAAGGCTATAAGTTTCTTATACAGGAAATACAACTGGTAAATTATCTTAGCTAATTTTTTACTTATTTAATATGAAACCGCCAAAAATGAGCACCCAAATGGTGTCACATCTTGTTATCCAAGACCATAATTTTGAAGACTGAGCTTAAATGGTCCTGGTCTCTGGTAGGATGGATATTATTCCTTTCTCTCGTGTCAATCACTAGCCAATGTCAAATGTTTCTCATGCAAGTATATGGCTAGAGATGGATGAGAGTATCTTCCTTCATTTGAATTGATCTTCTTATTTAAGTTAAACAAGTTGAAAAACTGTAAATGTTTGAAAGTAATTGTTGTAATTGATTTACAACCACAAAATCAGAAAAAGTTGGAACGGTATGGAAAATGCTAATTAAAAAAATGCAGTGTTCCTTACATTTCCTTTGACTTTTATTTAATTGCAAACAGTATGAACAAAAGATATTTCATTGATGTTTTGTCTTGTCAGCTTAATTTCATTTAATAATAATAATAAAAAACAACATCCATTCCTGGCATACAGCAGGCGTACAACACTTTCCAAACAAAGTTGGGACAGGGGCAATTTAAGGCTACTAATGAGGCAAACAAAAACCAAAATTATGATGTGATTTCAAACAGATGATGTCAACAGGTGATTATAATCATGATTTGGTACAAAAGAGTCAAAGTACATGTAAGAAACACTGCAGACAGCCAAAAGTCTGATACCATTAGTGAAATGCTTATATTTTGAATGTTTCTGGAATTTAATAACTTTTTAAACACTGATTATAACCAGCATATAAATTTGTGAAAAGTTTAATCTTAAACAAATACATATGTTTTCAAATTCATGATTATTTGGTACGTCCCCCTGACCTAACCCCCATCATGCATTTACAGAGGCAATTCAAGACAGAGAAAGCCAAGCATGCAGTAACATTACAAGATGCTCTTTGGAATATGGTGTAATCATACTGTGATAACACAGATCATCAGATTATCCACAAACTTTTGGTGCCTATACCAGCTCGAGTACAGGCTGTCCTTACAGAAAAAAAGGAACATACTTAATACAATATCTATTTTGTTCAAAGACTCAATTGTAAATAATTTGTAAAAGAAAAAAAAAATACCTCATATTAAATTCAAGAAAATTGCAAAATAGAATCATTTTCACTAGCGTCTCAGACTTTTTTTTTTTTCTACAAAAGACACAAAATCAGCTTTACAAAATTTGAGTCTAAACTAGGGCTATGCTAAAAAATCGATACAATAATATATCGCGATATTTATTTTTGGTGATATACTACATCGATTTTCAGCAAAAAAAAATTGATTTTTCACAGGACGCAAAAACACATTTTAAGTAAGGCGTAAAACCAATCTCCACTCCTGTAGATGTCACAGTACAGTGTTTTGACTCAGTTTGTCCACTGAATTATCAATGTGATGTGATGTATCAAGACGACTCAGATTGTACACTGTAACTTGTATTTCAGCTGTTTTCATATTTTCAGTGAACTATGTGGAATATCGAAATATATAGCAATATCCATCTTACGTAATATAACGCGATATAATCGTATCGTGCCCCATGTATCGTATCACCCCTAGTCTATACTGCAAATAAGCAAGCCACAGGTGACAGTGGAAAGAAAAACCTCCCTGAGTCTAAATAATGAAAAAACCTCGAGAGGAACCAGTCTCAAATGAGGAACTCATCCTCTACTGGGTAAGACCAGAAAACAGGACTGAATATATAAAAGCCATTTGAAAGAGTAATTTTGTATAAGACAGCAGATGTTCTATGTAAATTGTAAATCCAAGTCCTGAAAGCTAATAGTCACTAAGGAGAGTGGGAGTCTTTATGTATAACACACACATTAGCCCTAACCTTTCTAAAACGACAGCTGTCCTGCAATAGGAGATAATCACTTAGCGGCACAGAAATGAAGCAGATAAAGTCGACTTAAAAATAATAGTACGATTGCTTATTAGAACAGCTTCTATCAGAATGAGAAAGTGAAGAAAAATGTCAAACAAGTGACCAAGGTATACTTTAAACAGAAAAAAGATGCTGTATATCTAAAAGCTGTATAAATTAATCTGTCAAACGAAAGGCCTAGGCGACTGTGATGTCTAAACGCTATGAGTAGTTGATGCCCTTAGGAAGTGTTTTCATGCTGGTTGAGTGCAACACGCTGCAGGTAGCCATGAAACTGACACGCAGCTCTGAGGAAAGGTTTGGTGCCTTCCCACACATATAAATATCTCAGAAAGGCTGGCCAAACGGCAACTATAAACTCATTTGTTCCCCCAATAATGAAGAATGACTACCCACCGCCCTGCACTCTCTCACACACACACACACTCTTCTTCTTTTCCACGTCTGTGATTGTTGCCATGGCGACCTGGGTCTTACCTCATGGCTTCCCGAAGTGCTCCACGCTCGCTCAGAGTTGTGTGTTTGATGTCATCGAAATTGTTCTCCAGCTTCACGCAGCTCTGAGAGCAAGAGACAGAATGGGAGAGCGAGAAAGAAAGAGGGATGAGATTATAAGACAGAAAGTGGTACTATTTGTTCGGATTTTTGCGTCTGATGCATTTCATTGATCGGGGCTATTACACAGGCTTTGAACATAATCCACTTCACGATTGCCACTTACGATTTTTTGGTTTCCAGTCATTTTTTTAGCCATACGCAAATTACATATGCTGACGTACGTCCACGGGCTGGTCTTCACGACTCATTAATCGTGACACCATCAACTTGTGCCACCACAGAAAACGTCGGAGCTTAAGAGGACTGGCATGCGGTTGTCATGGCGATCGGCTTCTCCAGCCCCTGACCCTGGAGGTAAGTGCGGGGCCGGACAGAGGCCTGCTGGGATTAACATGTGGGTGATTAGTGGGAGAGGGTTTTTACCTCTCAGCTTCACTGATAAACACTGTGTCCTTCCTTCATAGGGCTCACGCTCGCACATGCACACACGCTGATCCCCCTCTCACACTCAAGAGCAGGAGTCATTATCTCTGATAACCCTCACTGACAAACAGTCAACAGCTCCTGTTGCATTCTGTGGGTCACTAAGCACACAACAGCATTGCTGCAGAAGACAATCAGTGCGCTGTGCTGAAGCGTTGACTAGTCATACAGCATATACCGCATCCAAAAAGATGCTTGCATGGACACAATTCTAAATTTAGGGTTTCAAATGTATTACTGTCAACTGCTGTACTGTGAACACTTGTAGCACCTTAAATACCTTCCACTTACTTCAAAAACCACCATTCCTGGCATTCACAATAGTGGTTTTGATATATGACAAACAAAGCACAGTAGCGTGACTTTAGCTACAATCCAGGCTTTTTATAAGGATGTTCACATAAATAATCAAATGTAGGAAATATTGGAAGCTGTTTATTTGGTAAGTACTTCACCACTGTACACATACAGTGGGACTTGAAGGTTTGTGAACCCTTTAGAATTTTCTATATTTCTGAATAAAATGTGACCTAAAACATCAGCAGATTTCCACACAAGTCCTAAAAGTAGATAAAGAGAAACCAGTTAAACAAATGGGGCAAAAATATTATACTAGGTCATTTATTTATTGAGGAAAATAATCCAATATTACATATTAGTGAGTGGCAAAAGTATGTGAACCTCTAGGATTAGCAGTTAATTTGAAGGCGAAATTAGAGGCAGGTGGTTTCAGTAAATGGGATGACAATCAGGTGTGAGTGGGCTCCCTGTTTTATTTAAAGAACAGATATCTATTAATGTCTGCTCTTCACAACACGTTTGTGGAAGTGTATCATTGCATAAACAAATGAGATTTCTGAGGACATCAGAAATAAACTTGTTGATGCTCATCAGAGTGGAAAAGGTTACAAAACCATCTCTAAAGAGTTTGGACTCCACCAATCCACAGTCAGACAGATTGTGTACAAAGGGAGCAAATTCAAGACCATTGTTACCCTCCCCAGGAGTGGTCGACCAACAAAGATCACTCCAAGAGCAAGGCGTGTAATAGTTGGCGAGGTCACAAAGGACCCCAGGGTAACTTCTAAGTAACTGAAGGCCTCTCTCACATTGGCTAATATTAATGTTTATGAGTCCACCATCAGAAGAACACTGAACAACAATGGTGTGCATGGCAGGGTTGCAAGGAGAAAGCCACTGCTCTCCAAAAAGAACATTGTTGCTTGTTTGAAGTTTGCCAAAGATCACGTGGACAAGCCAGAAGGCTATTGGAAGAATGTTTTGTGGACGGATGAGACCAAAATAAAACTTTTTGATTTAAAAGAAAAGTGTTCTGCTTGGAGAAAGGAAAACATTGCATTCCAGCATATGAACCTTATCCCATCTGTGAAATATAGTGGTGGTAGTATCATGGTTTGGGGACGTTGTGCTGCATCTGGGCCAAGACGCCTTGCCATTATTGATGCAACAATGAATTCGGAATTATATCAAAGAATTCTAAAGGAAAATGTCAGGACATAATATGATATAATAAGGTCATAATATGTCATATTGGATAATTTTCCTCAATAAATAAATGACCAAGTATAATATTTTCGTCTTATTTGTTTAACTGGGTTCTCTTTATCTACTTTTAGGACTTCCATGAAAATCTGATCATGTTTTAGGTCATATTTATGCAGAAATATAGAAAATTCTAAAGGGTTCATAAACTTTCAAGCACCAATGTACTTTCTCCACCAACCTTGGTTTGTGTACTACTAAGTACACTACAAAAGTGGTATCCTGACAAAAGGGAAACAAATCTAAAATACAGACTCATTTATTCTTTATTTATATTTTATCTTTTTAAAAGACTATTAAGCATATTTTTTAACTAAAGCATTTCTTTCTTGAAAGAATCAAATAGATATACAAGTCCAACACTATTGACTATTTACATAAGTCTAATTTTGAGTAGATTTATCCAGTGAGATTTTCTTACCCAATGGCAGATAATACATACAAGCTTAAAATAAGCAGAATGAGAATAAGATCATCTTGTCTTGTGACGTGAAAAATACATTTATGAATAATACATATGCATATACTGATACTAGAAAGTTTAGCTCGAGTTACTTTCAAAATCCACTACCTACAGCTTTTCCGTAATGCATCAGCCATAATATATTCAAAAGCTTGATACTGATATGTGAAAGCTATGGCACTGTTGAGTGACTTATATTTAGTTGATATAAATACCATAAATTCTAGTCAATGTTGCTGACTTCATTGCCTGTGTGACTGTAATTCAGGAGAAAACTAATACTGGAAAAAGACCATGGCAGGCTGCATTCAGACAGAAAAAACAGAAACTGCTCACTAAATCAATTGTAAATCTAACCCTGCATAATTACAATCATCCCTACATCCATGCCAATGGTTTGCATAGTTTTTAACGTTATTAAATATTTGGCTTCTAGTTGTTCAAAACTGCACGTAAATAGATCATTATTGCATTGTTGAACCTTGTGGCTGACATGATAATGCATTTGAAGCAGAAAGCTGTGTTTCTAAAATATGGCTCATGCGTACGTTTTAAAAATGACCAAATAATTGCATGTATACTGTACAAGTATGACAGACAACAAACAAGCAGAATTCGAATAAGCTTCCTGGATAAAGAAAAAAATATGATTGTGGCAGAACACTGGATCGTCAGTCGTTGGTTAGGCGTGTACTGAGGTGTGTACTAAGTACATGAACAGCAGCATGAATCTAGATGTGTAAAACAGGATGGAGCTGCATGGTTTGGCAAAAGGACAGCCCCCAAGATTAGTGCAGAATTTAGGACACATGGTCTTCTGGAACAGCAGCTGAAATGTAGAAGTACTGTGACTGTGGTAGCCTAGCGGGTAAGGTACTGGACTATGGACCAAAAGGTCCAGGGTTCAAATCCCACCTCTGCCAAGCTGCCACTGTTGGGTCCTTAAGCAAGGCCCTTAACCCACAATTGCTTGGACTGTATGACTGTACCAATTGTAAGTCGCTCTGGATAAGGGCGTCTGCTAAATGCTGTAAATGTAAATGTAAGTAGAACTCAAGCCATCAGTGAAAAACCATTATTATTTACTTATTTAAAGTTCTGTTTGTTTGTTTTTGTTTAACCACAATGCAGATCGTTACCTGAAATGTAATTATTCAATATAGGTGCGCTTAAGTATATCCTTTAGCTTTATCGACCAAGGCCTTAAAAATGATAAGAAACTATCCTGGGAAATAAAAATCTGTCTTTTAACTCCAGAAGCCATAAACAGCTGGTCACCTCAACGGCCTATCAACGCCACGGATCCAAGAGCAGAAGCGGGAGTTGGAGTTTTAGAGCGGAAGTCCGTCATTCATGTGCGTATGTATGTGTCTGTGTGTACACCTGCCAGACTGTTCCAACTCGGGTGAAGTGTTTAGAGACTTTTGTACTCATGTTTGTGTTTCGGACTTTCTGCTACTTATTTGTAACAAGCTGTAAATGACATTGTTTGTAACCTGTACTTGTGCTTGTCCTCCACTACCTGTATATTCTCTCTAACCTATAACTATATAAACTGGTTCACATTCACTCGTTGAGTCTCTGTTTTATCTGGCTTGCATGAAACAAAAGTCCACCATAATGGTATTTTCCTACACAGGGTCGTAGCGGTACATTACTACATTTTCTATATTTATTGTTAAGTTCCATAAATTAAAAATGCAGCGTCATTAGGGATGCTTTGTAGATGATAGCATTCCTCCTGTGTTTTCAGCAGTATCTCTAATGCATTTACATTAGTGTTGTGCGATATGACCTCAAATCAGTATCATGATTAGTTCAACATTTTACCTAAATTCGATTAATGAACCATTTTCTTTTCTCCCCAGAGTTCACTGACAAGGTTGGTACTGTAGCCTAACTATTAAAACTGGGACATTTTTTTAATGAAAGAGTGCATATTATTGTTATTTTTATAAAACACAGCAGAAAGAGGCACACACCAATGAACTATTTATGGTTATTTACTGAATATTTTGACCAACTAAGGTATTGAGTATTAACAGTATTAATAATTCTAATAAAACCAAAATAACCTGCTACAAGACTATTTCCGATAAAGGTTCTGAGTGTCAGTTTCGATTAATTGTCGATTAATTGCCCATTCCTAGATTATGCATCATTTGCATACAGTTTTCTTGCAAAAATACCCTTTACATTGACATTACAGTGGCATAAAAAATATGTGATTATGGTAATGTCCGGTCATCCATTTTGATCTATGACATGTTTCACAGAATGTAATGCAGACGTTAAACGTTGCATATGTGCATATACAAATAGAAGATTAAAAAGGATTACAAACAGTGGTTCAACAAAAAGCAATGCTCTGCTGATATGCTTACAACAGAGTTGCAGAATATCAAATGGAAGATAATGCACCTGAAGCATGAGCAGATGATTTCTAGCAATTCTGAAAGTTCCAGGCCGATCTACAACATGAAGACAAACACCAGTTCTAAAATGTAATCATGATTAATAGGAACCTCACAGTAAGTACAATAAACCTGGCTTTTTTTAAAGGATATGGTCATCAGTTTTTCCTCTGCCAAAAGTTAAGATCACTAACTTCTAAAGAAAAAAAACATTCAATGCACCACTGGTTTTATATAAATGAGGTGAGGAAATCTTTTTAATGAAAGCTTATGACAGAGTCAAATCAGCCATTATGAGTAAAAGCTACTCAGATTATTACTCGGCTGCCAGTACGGTGCACAGCCAGCTGAACAGGCATTAAAAAAAAAAGAGTCCTTTGTGTATTCCTCTGTGCATTAAGAAGCATGGAAATGTGCTGAGAGGAAAGAAGACTTATTAGGGGTTTCTATTAACATCAAACCCCAACATTATTCATGTAATCTCCCTCCCCTCTGCTACGATGGCTTACGCAGGGAAGTGTTGCTGGTGTAATCCTTAGAGCTGCTGATAAATCCTATGAGGGGGGAGTGGGGGGTGCTCTGGGATTATGGGTGGGGGGTGACTGCTATCTGTGTGTTCCAGCTGATAAAACCCATCGATCACTAGCCCAACAACACCACCTTATTCCATCCCCTGCCAGGCCAAACCTCCTCTATATCCTGTGCAGAGCAGCAGGCTGGCATTGGATCAGGCAAAAGCCATCAATGGCCACATTGATCAAGGGGCATGTAAGCGTGCCCAGTAGTTAAGAGATAAGTAGTACTCGCACTTATTCAGTCTTTCATTTACTAATTGACACTGCTACCTGTCCTGTGCAAAGACCGGCTACGAAGTGAGGAGTACCCCTGCTGTACAGGGCCATGAGGTAGTTCATGCATGTCTTAATGATACATCTCAATAAAGTCATTACACTGATTTGACAAGTACACTTACAGTTGTCATAATGAATGGAGACAAACGTCTTTTCGATTCCTTAATATATTCGAAAAGGGGAAAAATAATTACCTCTCTTTTATAACATTCAAATGGTTTAATGAGCAATCTGTCTTCCTGGACTATTAGAGGCATGATACATTTACTTTTATCTGGGAGTGACAGAACGGAGCATTTATTCTTCATTTTACTCCATATATTTCCCTTCAACATTAGCACATAAACCTGGCAACGGTGCTGATGCAGCCTCATTCATAATGGTCCATGTGAGAAGAAATGATTCCACATGCAGAGATGAGAGTGCAGCTACTGCTGTTCATCTCTTCCCTTCAGTTCAAGCTAACGAGTTAAACATTACAGCGTTCAGCATGGAACTAGTAACAATAACAACACCTGGGACACCTTCATCTGTGCTGAAAGGTTTATAATTTAGACAGTTTTTTTTTCTTCTCCCAGCTTAGTCACTGGCAATTCCCAATTTTCGAGCATCCCTGCAATGTGACTGTGTGTGAGTATGTGCTTCCTTTAAGACAAATGAAGCCAAACACCACCTTTTTTCAAACTGCTCATTCAAAATCAAGGGGCACGGAATAGGGTGCTCACTGCCATCACATGCCTTCCTTTCATATGATGTTCCTCTCACCCAAAGAGAAGGGCCAAGTAACCTTTCAATGTCCGTGAAATCATGACCCTTCTTATGTTGTCGTAGTTGTGAAGCCAAATTCTTTGGTTTTCATTTTCCATTCAACTAAGTTGATTTTGTTTCCTTTGAATGAAAACCTTAGATTGCTTATTCATATCCTTACATAGACCTTTCATCATCCTATCAACTTCTGGTCACAGGTGGTTGTGACATCATCATCCATTTCCACAAATCTGAAGGAAATTCCAGATGACTTCTGCAACGTACTGTAAGAAATGCATCGATTTTTCACTGCATCAGCTTTCATACATTGAAATGCACTTGTATTATGCTGAATCCTTAAATCCTCAAAACGCATTCCTCTCAATTACTGAAAAATTTATGGCTGGATGAGACCAAAATAGAACTTTTTGGTTTAAAAGAAAAGCGTTATGTTTGGAGAAAGGAAAACGCTGCATTCCAGCATAAGAACCTTATCCCATCTGTGAAACATGGTGGTGGTAGTATCATGGTTTGGGCCTGTTTTGCTGCATCTGGGCCAGGACGGCTTGCCATCATTGATGGAACAATGAATTCTGAATTATATATCAGGGAATTCTAAAGGAAAATGTTAGGACATCTGTCCGTGAACTGAATCTCAAGAGTAGGTGGGTCATGCAGCAAGACAACGCCCCTAAGCACACAAGTCGTTCTACCAAAGAATGGTTAAAGAAAAATAAAGTTAATGTTTTGGAATGGCCAAGTCAAGTCTTGACCTTAATTCCAATCGAAATTGAGTGGAAGGACCTGAAGTGAGCAGTAATGTGAATAAACCACCCAACTCCAGGTTGAAGCTGTTTCTGTATGAGGAATGGGCTAAAAATTCCTCCCAAAGCCGGTGGGAGACTGATTACAGCTACAGGAAACGATTGTTGCAGTTATTGTTGACGGGGGCTAATACAAGATACGGAAAGCCAAACGTTCACAGACTTTTGCCACTTCAATAATATGTAATATTGGATAATTTTCCACAATAAAAAAATGACCAAGTATAATATTTTTGTCTCATTTCTTTAACTGGGTTCTCTTTATTTACTTTTAGGACTTGTGTGAAAATCTGATGATGTTTTAGGTCATATGTATGCAGAAATATAGAAAATTCTAAAGGGTTCACAAACTTTCAAGCACCACTGTAATTGTGACATTGACTGGAGGTCATATCACCCAGCCCTAATTACAAATGTATTTATTTATATCTAATGTACCTGACAAGTATAACACGGGTTAAGTACGTCTATACTCCGCTTCATTTACTGCACTTAATAATATGTATAATAATCTTACCGGGCCACAGATGTATAGAAGAAGGGACGATGTCTGAATGGACATTATGCGGCGGTTTATTATTTCCTGGTGGTGAACTAAGAGAAGTTACTTCAAATATTTAATAACCCCAAAAGTCAATCAAATTAACAATGGATAATCACCTTGGGCGTACAGTAAGAAGCCTCAGACTAAAAAAAAACAAGGGGACAGGAGAAGAGACACACAGACAAACACACAGAGTCGCTAAGAGTGACACACTTATCCTCTGGCTTGTACAGATGGCTATTCTATGAGGTACATCTTGCTCTGGGGGATTCAGCTGAGAGAGATTTAGACATCCTCATTGAGCAGAAGTCTGCCTAGAAGAAGTCATGCCCGTTACTCAACCTCACTCTGTCTCTTTTTGTTTAAGGCAGAAAGAAAAAAATATTAGTGCCACCATCTCACAAATATACCTGCCCTTCTCTCTGAGCTCAGGGATCATAAAGCAATCTGGAGACTCATTAACTTGGATTAGACCATACAGGCAGGTTATTAAAACCTACCCATCAGTAAACAGCGCTGTTACGCTGGGAAACAAGGTCTCGGCAAGTGTATCTCCTCAACCATCTTGGCACTTGCTGCAAAACTTGTACTTGTTTGTGTTTGGAAGATTATCTCTGGCTCCATCCTGTGCTATTGAAGCAGAAAGACAAATATCGGTAAGCCTCTGGTCAGCTAATAGCTTCAACTCGAAGTGGGCTCTGTAAGAGATGATGCCAGCGGGAAAATGTTGCAAAATTACCTCACTGAAGACATGCCCCCAAGTCTGGTGGAGCAGAGTGAAAAATCTCAAGCACCTGGGATCTGACAGGCGGAGATAACAGCTGGCTATAGCCACCATATTTCTTGAGAACTCATTTGGAATCTATGGACAGTCACTGTTCATAGATTCCCTATGAAATAAAGTTTATGGCCCCTCCAGCTTTCAGGAGATTCCACAGAACAATTATGACGATGCTTCCGGGCACAACAAAACTTATTTTAAGGATCAATAAAACAGCCATTGCTTTTTCTTTACGAAGAGGATAAATCTGCTCCGACTCGATCGATACAGAAACTGTATTATCGTCACCATCTCGACAGACCCAACATTCTGATAAAGGACTGACTGTGTGTATTGGTGAATTGACACAGAGAAATGCACAGCATGAAAAATTATACTCCACCAGCAATAATCTCTGCTTTACAGCATGTTCTCATAGCTACTGAAGATGAGATCACATATCTTCCTCTTGACATTTTGTTCCACTGTTTCAGAGCTTCATAAATATCCAGATAAAAAAAGAGAGCATGATGATGTGTTACTGCACAGCACAGTATGTTATAAAAGGACAAGACACCCGAGTGTGTACTCTTATAAAATGCATGATGCTGTCAAATGCACTGGACTAATGTTTAACCTATAGAATAATATATTTGATAAATTACACCAATCCACACGGAGTGTACTCATTCACATTAATAATCAGATCGTTATTGGATTTCAGCAGTTATCTTAAATCAGAGCAAAGACTATCATCTTTTTTAAAATTCCAATAAATGCACATTATATACAATATGAAACCATAAAAATGTCTAAATAAATATCAGTAAAGTAACTCAAGAGCTACAGTTAATAAACTCAAATGTATCAGAAAAAAATTATAAATGCCTAAATTGAAGGATTAAACATATTTATGGTGTGCATTAGGATTAAGACATGAAATTGTATTTTTCATGACTGCTACTACTAGCATAAAGTCATTTAACTAATAATAAACTTCTTGATTTAAAAAGTTTTAAAGCTATGTGTTAATTGGAAAGTTAACCAAGAGCCTTACTATATTTAGCCATGCTAGTTAAAGAATCAGGTTTCGATCAAGGCCTGTGAGATATTTTTTTCCTACTTATGTTATTTTTCGAAGAGCAATCATACAGTAATTGACTATTTAAATGTCTGTGGGGTGTGGATCTTCAAAGGGAGAAGTTGAAGTATGTGTGTGTAATAGGTGTATGATCTCTCAAAGTAGTATAAACATATTACCAACTTAGATGAGCAAATGAAGTGTATTAGACAACAGT